>JACEFZ010000029.1:17500-70000 GCA_014155875.1 Cepaea nemoralis | reverse complement strand
TGATGATTCTGATGATAATGTTGATGATGATGATGATTCTGATGATAATGTTGATGATGACTATGTTGTTGATGTTGATGATTCTGATGATACTGTTGATGATGGTCATGTTGTTGATGATGATGATTCTTATGAAAATGTTGATGATCATAATGTTGTTGATGATGATGATTCTGATGATAATGTTGATGATGATCATGTGTTGATGATGATGATTCTGATAATAATGGTGATGATGATCATGGTTTGATGATGATGATTTTGATGATAATGTTGATGATGATCATGGTGTTGATGATGATGATTCTGATGATAATGTTGATAATGTTCATGGGATTGATGATGACGATTATGATAATAATGTTGATAATGATAATGGTGATGATGATAATGATTCTGCTGATAATGTTGATGATGATCATGTGATGGTGATAATGATTCTGCTGATAATGTTAATGATGATCATGTGTTGATGATGATGATGATAATATTTATGATGATAATTTTGTTGATGATGATGATTCTGATGATGATTTTAACGATAATGATGATGATGAAGTTATTGATAATGTTGATGTTCATGATGATGATGGTGATGATGATGTTGATGATGATCTTAATAACGATTATGTTGATGATGCCAATCTTGATCATTTTGATGATGTTGATTATGTTGCTGACGTTGATGCCAGTGGTGTTGATAATGGTGATGTTAATGACGATTTCTGATTATAGAAACGTAAGTAGGCTTTATAGGAGGACTAATTTTCGTAACAGATAACTAACCAATAGAACCGTGGACCACACGTTAGTCGTTAGTCGTTAGTCGCGGTTCCAACTTCACGGAAACGGATCGTCCCCATTATGCTCCGTTCCTGTGCCAGTGAATATCACAAAAAAATGCCATGAAAAGTGGAACAGACAGGAGTCTGCAGCATATACAGATACACTGCATAATTCCGCCGCCAGAATGCCAACACAAAAAGTCGTCCACGTAAAATACACTTTATCGTCGATTGAAGCGGCAGTCACTAGAAAACCAACAGCCACACATTACTGCATAAGGCAATCCAGTCAGTTCTGCGACAAGCCACCTGCCGTCATTCCGAATATGCAGTTCACTATACAAACAACCGCGGGCAGATGTAAAAGCATTCCACATGAAATTCGCAGCTCACAGTGTCGCGCCTCGACACTCAACTCAGTAGCAGGGCGACGGAACCATGCCCGTCCAGTCCAACATGAGAACAATGCGAATGCAAACGGTAGCCATAAGCATAAGCACTTCAGAGGCCTTAACAGTTATAATGCCTATCCTCCATGTTGGGGACCAGAACCAATCGGTAAAACTGGCAACATGGAAGAATAAATTCACCGTGGATACAAATATTACGCGCGAACAAAAATGATTTAGCCCTTTGCTTCAGCCAACAATCACATTTTCCATCACACAGAGGAACTGTATTCAAACATACTTCATCTTCGTCACTACATTTTCATTTCGTCATATCTAATTATGCATCTCAAAATGTCAGTGTCTGACTTCGGCAAGTATTTATGAAAGATTTGCTTCCCATAATCAGATTTGATTAAAGGTAACGGCTCTGGCCACGGGTAGGGTTTCTTTCCTAACGATTATGCCAGGCAGGGCAACGACCTAACTATCTACTCTTTCCGATTTTTAACTGTCCTGGGGAATTGTTAACATCAACAGGTTGCCCTCGTGACCTCCTATTTTTCGACCATATCCGAGATAGTTAAGAAGCCGATCTAACTACCCAAGAGATCAAGGAGACGTGGTATATCATTAGAATTCGATGGTTATTGGAACACTTTATAGAGTCATTTCCTGAAATAGAACTCGGAACCTCCTGAGCCGTAAGCGAACCCCGCAACTTGTTTGTCACAGCTTCAGACTTCATTGGAAGAATTGAGTTAAAATAATAACTGACTGGCAATGAAAGAGTTAAAGCTGGGTTCGGGCATGCCTGCTTAGCCCTAGGAAGTCAAGAATGTCGAACTTAGCTTGGTAATTTAAGAGGTGGCTAATCAATTCACGGTGATTTGCTTGCTACTGAAAGTAGCTTGGTTATTAAACAGGTAGCTAAATAAGACACGGTAATTTGCTTACTACCGAAAGAGAAAGTAACCAGATACATTAGTTCTTTGTCAGCGTGCGTGCGTGTGTGTGTGTGTGCGCGTGTGTGCGTGTGTGTGTGTGACATGTGTACTGTACTGTACCTATTAATGCAATGAGCGATAACTACCCAGTATATTTCACGTGGTCGAAAAGAGGTACCAAAACTCCTAAACACAAACATATGAGTATAGAATATAGGAATTATAAAAGTTTCAATTGAGATGTCTTTTTACAAGATTTGCTCAAATCATCTCTAGACTACGTTTACCAGCTTCCTGTCCCTGACAATGCTCTGGACCACTGGCTGAAGACCTTTCTAAGTGTATTTGATAATTATGTTCCATTTAAGGATGTTCGTGTTAAACATCACACTAAGCCCCCGTTGATCACACAGGAGGCAGTTGAACTTATGAGAGACCGGGACAGAGCACATAAAAATAGAGATCTAACTATGTACCGTAGTCTGAGAAACAAAGTTCAATATGTTATTAGAAAGGAAAAGACAAAAAACTATTTTAAGAACCTAATAATAGATAAAACCAACACTAAAGATATATAGAAAGCAATTAATACCTTGACAAACAAACACAAATCATCACAACCGTTACCATAAAATCAGGTTACCTATGATAAATTCAGTAGATTCTTTCAGTCCGACATAAACCAACTGAAGGCTGCAATACCAGATGCACCTCATGACATATCTTTATTATCATCATTCTGTGAGAACAAATGCTATGGAGACATTCCCACCAACATACCGCTAATGACGATCACTGAAGCTATTTACTCATCTCAGTAACCTAAAAAACAATTAACTCATCAGGACTAGATGGAATCAGTAATCGGATCCTTCGCTATGCTGCACCGGCGATCTGCGAATCACTAACTTGTATAATATAATCAATGTCTCACCAAAGGTCACTTCCCATCAGCCTTTAAAATCGCTAAAGTGTATCCTCATTTAAAAGCTGGTTCATTAGAAGATCGAGTCATGAGTAAGTTATAGGCCAATTTCCATATTATCCTCACTATCCAAACCGCTAGAAAAGCACATCCACAAAACAACACTAGAGCACTTAGTTCGCCACAAACTAATAGTTGACAGTCAGTTCAGGATTTCGGCCAAAATATTCTTGTCATACGGCCCTAACAAACATGATAGAAAACTGGCATCAAAATATTAACAACAATACTCTATGTGGAACGGTGTTTATAGACTTTAGAAAAGCATTCGATATGATAGATCATACTATTCTAATTAAAAAACTAGAAACAATGAAAGTAAGCTTTAATATAGTGACATTAATAAACTCATTTTTATTAGACAGAAAACAAGTAGTATCACACAATAAATCTCTATCTCAAGCCATTACCATTAATACTGGAGTACCTCAGGGGTCTATACTTAGGCCCTCTGTTATTTGCCATTTATATAAATGATCTCTCCTTATATCTGTCGTCGTCCTGCGATCTATTTGCAGACGACTGCACAGTATATACAAACGCTATTGATCGTAATGTGCTAGAATTATCCTTGCAACAGGAAATAAATAGTGTAGTTAACTGGAGTCATGCAAACCGCATGCAAATTAACATTTCTAAAACAAAATCTATGTTAATAGGAACCAGGCAAAGACTTCACACTCTAAACTCGCAGAGAACTCTTCAGCTGCACATTGGTAGCATGCCTATAGAAAGTGTAACCAAGCACAAGGCACTGGGTCTTATCATAGATCAAACTCTATCCTTTAATTCCCATGTTCATGCTCTAGTTAAACAAATAGCCAAAAAAGTATACCAACTTGCCAAAATTAAAAATTTCCTCGATGAAAACACAAGAAAGATATTCTATACTTCCCACATACAAACACATATTGATTATTGCTCCACAATCTGGGATGGATGCTCCAAATCAATAACAAAACGCCTTTATTCACTCCAGAAAAGGGCAGTGCGTTTAATCAATGGTGATAAGCTTACAGACAATTCTAACCTACATGAACGTCTTCAGTTACTGCCACTCCACAAACGCCTACTTTTTAATAAGGCTAAACTAATTCACAAAATCCTATTTCAAAATGCTCCAAGCTACCTTTGGCCATTGTTTAAATATAACGCAAGACATAGCGAACGACTAAATATACTTCATGTCCCTAAACCTAGGATAGACTTATATAAAACAAGCTTAGCATACTCTGCCACTCAGTTGTGGAACAATCTTCCACAAGAAATCAAAGACACCACCAATCATTATACATACAGTCGCAACCTGTTTGAACACTACCTCAGGACAGACTACATACCCCCATTTAAAAAACAAAAAAAACAACAACAACAACAAAGACAATAATAATGGTAAATTATCTCGAACGACAACTAGCCAAAAAACATTCCCATATGTATGGCACGCTACACCTTCCTTGGGTATTTATAATGCCCATGTTAAACATTGCCTCAATGAGTCATGTATTATTGATTATTTTTCATGCGTTTTAATGCTTATTGTTCTTTTGTTGTCAAAGATTTGCTTCATAAGAGATGTTGAATGAAAGAATGTATGAGAGGAAATAGAGAAGAAGGGCAGAATGTCAGACGGGCCTGCGTGCCCAATTCTTAATCCTTTGAAAATAAAGATTTTCGTTCGTTGGTTCGTTCGTTCGTTCGTTCGTTCATTCTTATAGGCCAACCGGTACTAGATGAGCCAAGCTAGCGAAACTGCATCGCTATGTATATCTGAATCATGATGTATTAGATAGTAGCGCATATCCCCTGATGTTCCTACGCTGGGCACTTAATCGTACAAAATGGCTTAATCCGATTTATTTGGGAATTACTCATGGTGGTAGAATATTTTTGATTGCGCCTGAACCTCGTTTCGTGTCCTATCGGGCCGTCCGCTGAAATGTAAGCCAAATCAAGCTGACATTCAAGCCTTTACCACATTTCTAGGAGTAACAAAGTCCGTCATTGATAAGTATCGTTGGCTTGAGTAGAAGAGGGCAAGAGACATTATTCATTATACATCTTATAATAGCTACATTACCCCATTGAAACGTGTCTGAAGTTCTAACTTATTTCATTAGATCTCGCCGGGCATTCGGATAGTTTGTTGACAATGAAATACCTAAAACATGTGTGTGTGTGTGTGTGTGTGTGTGTGTGGTGGGGGTGGGGGGGGGTGGGAACTAGTACCAACCCAGGCTTAATATCAACAATTTTGTATGTAGTGTGTGGAATCATGACTTGGTTGCACCCTAATGTATTTCTCCGCAGGATGTGAAGTTCCAGTACCGGTCTCGCACACCCCGTGGGTTTCTGAGCTTAGTTAGAGGTAGGGGAGCTCTGTAACATAACACCCATGGAGATGACACTTTTGTACCAGGTAGGAGAACAGTCTCTACACCGGCCTCATTACGATTGATGCACGCGCTTGTCAAGTCTCTGACGACCGGAACGTGTGTACTGGGATTTATTATTCCAACTCAGTCTATCTGAGGATTCACAACGAACCAACAAACTAACAACCAACCAACCAAAGGTACGAACCAATCAACCTACCATCTAACTAGCCAACCAACCAACCAAGCAAACCAACTATACCAACCCAATAAACAACCAACCAATCAATAAAATAACGAACGAACGAACGAAAGAGACAATTAACCAACCAACCAACCAGCCAGCCAGCCAGCCAGCAAGCCAGCCTGCCAGCCAGCAAGCTAGCCAGACAACCAACCAACCAACGAACCAACCAATCAAATGTCTTTACAACAAGCAGGAGAGATCTCACATTTTTTCCCCATCATTTCTTTTGTATCTGATCGACTATCATACAGGATGTAAACACAGCACAATACGATTTAGCGACCCCATACACCCAAACCACTCACCAAAACCACATACCACTATGACCACAATAGCGAATGAAAAATAGGGATATGTTTGAAATCTGTGCCTGTTTACTAATCCATGCAATTCTCTACATAATTTATATCATTGGAACCACCATTTGTATGAACATTGCTCTCAGTTTAACAGCCCAACCAGTGAGTAATGTTTGCCGGGCACTATTGACCAGTATGTTGCGAATAGCTTGGGAAACAATTGGTAGAAACATATTCACAAAGCCGGATCCCGTAGTTTGCTAGTGATGATGTCTGGTCTCCCCCGCGTGTATTTGCACAATATTTGTTCCATAGCAACCCGATGCAGCGATTGTGTAGGTGCTAGTCGGGCCGTCGGATTAGTCAACTCTGCCGCATTGAAAACAATGCGACAGTTTGCTGTGATTTTCAGTGAAAGTTCAATACAAAGAAAGTACATCGAAGAAATGAAAATGCTGAAACGCTGAATGTATTTGAACACACTAAATTATCCGATTTGAATAAGTGAGATTTCCTTTGAAGATTAAAAGATAGAGTAGGTTGTGAGGACGGAAAGAAATATGAAAACAAATAACTTTAAATGTGACTAGAGAGCTCAACAAGTGACAAACAAATGCAAAATGGAAAGTTTAAAAAACTAAAAGCTAATATGCAATGAAAAACTTTTATTACAACAGAATATTAAATTCAAACGCAACAAGTATGAAGATACGAATGCGGTGTTCTTTATGGTTTACTATAAAAGAGAAACACTGAGTGCAGCACGGTATAACATTACAAAATGAAAACAGTAAGGATATTATATAACACCCGACAAACATGTCTCTAACGTTTTCAGGTCTTCTGATCTTAACGGAGTCAACGATGTATGTGTGACAGCATTACATGAAGAAATCAACAACAGCGGTAAAATGCTGGTGTTGACAGCGATGTCATGTAAAAGATATGCACACACAAAAAGAAAAAGGATCAGAGATAACTAGCAAATTATCCCTAGATCAGGAAATCAACATCAGGATTGGCAAGGCAGCAACAACAATGAATAGGTTAAGAAAAAGAGTCTGGGAGACAGGAAGCTTACTGCCAAAACAAAATTCCTTGTCTAACAAGCCTGTGTCCTTAGTACTCTTCTTTATGACAGTGAAGCCTGGTCAACTTACTTACATCAAGAGAAACATTTAAACAGATTTCATATGCGGTGTCTGTGAAGAATACTTGGTATTAAGTGGCAAGAAAAAATCACAAATACTGAAGTATTGGAAAGATCAGGTTGTGTGACGATATATTCCATGCTCAGTCTTCGTAGACTTAGATGGATAGGACACTTTAGGAGTATGGATGATGGTAGAATACCAAAGGAGATCTTTTTTTGGTGAATTACAGGTGGGTATGAGATCTCAGGGTCGATACAAAGATGTGTGTAAGCGGGACATGATTGATACAGGCATTGATAATGCACATTGGGAGCAAGTCACCGCTGAACACGTTGCATGGAGGGCAAATATTAGAAACGGAATAAACGACAAAGGAGAAAATTATTGCAGATAAAGCACGCACCGAGTGTGTGAGACGTACGATGGTGCATAATGGTGAAAATGACCATGTGTTCACATGCATCCACTGTAGACGAACATTTACAGCGCGAATTGACCTTAACAGTCGCATTCGCTACCGTCATGGGTTGTAGTTATTAAGCCTTTTTGATGTATAGTGTTACAAACTATCGTCTGCCAAGACGGCAAGGTGCCATTGATCTGTTGGATGGATCACTTGCTGACACTGGCTCGTTCACTATGCGCACGTGACGAACTCCACAGACTACATTTACTTTGGTTCATTGACTATTTGACCTTTACTGCTCCCGGCTCTGTGTCTCAGGAGCAATAAACACGTTTCACAATTCCCCAACATATAATGTCGCGCATGAAATCAGCTGCAGGCGATTTGGAAGCACATCGCCTTGCGTTAATTTTTATGGTATGGGCGTTGGTCGTTCTGAAAGCAATGGCAAAAATTGCCTAATAAATCACAGTTAAATAGGCTGGGATTGATTACGGACGTCCTGTAAAGGACACGCAATTAACTCTTAACCTAAGTTTAGGTCACCCTCAGTACTTAAACCTTTATCTATTTTTTATTCCTGGACCTGAGTAACCCTTTTGGCTAGATTCTGAACCTGTTGTTGCTTGAGCTGTTTCTACCAAAGATTAGTTGCTTGATTAACCCCTCCCAAATATTTATTTCCCTAACTCTCAAATTTGTTACCAGACAACACGAAACAGCCATGCCTTAGACGGGGAGTCCAAGTCTGTGAGATTTCAGACAAGTTGATATTATAAAGTTGGAATATAATAAGAGGTGGACAATTAGAGCATTGCTTTGCTGATCCGACAACTTCTGCAGCTTGTATTATATAAGATGTATTGGTGTTACCTTTTCTCTGGAGTAAACTAGGCAGGCCAGGATAGATCGATCATTCTAAAGTTCAGCCCAAGCTTTGTTCTATGAAGATGTATAACTCCATCCCTATCCCTCGCCATGAGTTGTAGTTAGTATGCCTTTCAGAACAACATATCGTCTGTCAAGACGGCAAGATGCCAGTATATTAAAAAGGGTAATTAATCATTAGCGAGCATTCGGTGTAGTAGTTATAATCGTCTGCTGAAAATGGATTGACAGCGATTGGACTAGAGTTTGATGACTGCACTCGCCGCTTGCAATGGGAGGGAAAGACCTAAGATGTGATGGTCCCAAAATTTCAATTACCCACAGCAAGTTTCTGCTACGGGACTTTGGTAATTTTATTTGTTGTGTGTGGTTAATTAGTCACTCAAACAATGATCTGGTAAACTGAACATCAAGTATTCTCAATAAAAGTGGATAAAATTAGCAAATTAGACGTAAAAAATGAAATAACTGAAATAATGTACCTTGAAGTACAGCAAGAACATTTAAAACAAAAAGTAATAAAGCCATCATCATTATCTTGTATCATACCGATAAACATGGGGGGGGGGGGGGGTCATGGTTAGACATATCACACGATAACAAGACTCAGACAGGGGTCATGGTTAGATATATCACACGATAACAAGACTCAGACAGGGTGTCATGGTTAGACATATCACACGATAACAAGACTCAGACAGGGGGTCATGGTTAGATATATCACACGATAACAAGACTCAGACAGGGGGTCATGGTTAGACATATCACACGATAACAAGACTCAGACAGGGGGTCATGGTTAGACATATCACACGATAACAAGACTCAGACAGGGGGTCATGGTTAGATATATCACACGATAACAAGACTCAGACAGGGGGTCATGGTTAGACATATCACACGATAACAAGACTCAGACAGGGGGTCATGGCTAGACATATCACACGATAACAAGACTCAGACAGGGGGTCATGGCTAGATATATCACACGATAACAAGACTCAGACAGGGGGTCATGGTTAGACATATCACACGATAACAAGACTCAGACAGGGGGTCATGGTTAGACATATCACACGATAACAAGACTCAGACAGGGGGTCATGGCTTAGACATATCACACGATAACAAGACTAAGACAGGGTGTCATGGTTAGACATATCACACGATAACAAGACTCAGACAGGGTGTCATGGTTAGACATATCACACGATAACAAGACTCAGACAGGGTGTCATGGTTAGACATATCACACAATAATATGACTGAGGCAAGGGGTCATGGCCGAATGGATAAGAGCGCTCACTCTTAAACTTCTGGTGTGTTAATGCCGAGGTAGCGGGTTCAACCCCTACACAGGTAAGGTGGACTAAAATGTTTACTTTTCGTCCTTGATTTGGGGACGTAAATTATAAGTACCTCAGAAGTCGGAGTGGATTCGCCAGATGACGAGAGACACTTGTAATAATGAAAGCTCATCCACACGTAAAATTCAGTCAAGTGCTACTAGAAATAGCGTGTATAGATTACGCTTGAGTTCAAAGCGAGCGAGAACCATAACACAATTATTAGTGACAATTAAATAGCTGGTTGTTGCTCTTGGGGCATGTGCGGATGTATTCAGAGCCACATGGAGCTGTGACTGAGATTAAGAGAGTGATTAAGAGAATGTTATTGCCAGTGTAGTGACGGATACCAGTCTTAGCTAACATGGCGTAATATTCTATTTCAGATTCTATGAGAGGAGGGGTATTGTTGGCAAGGATGACCATCTTAGCCTTGCCAGCTTTCAATGTCTTCTTGTAGCTCAAGACATATTTGTTTGATTGTATATCATCACGCCAAACGAGTATTGAAGTTATCTGCTGTCTTTGGAGCTTTCTTTTTGGCTAAACTTCTTTTTGTGATCAGTCACAGAGAGTAAACTAAGAATGTCGCACGCCTGAAGTCGTTGATGTCATTATTCTTTTAGCTCTAACTTAAAGAGAGTCTAAAACTTACTTTTGCTGCGTTCTTATATGTCTCTGTTTATCAATTAATCTTACCAGTTGTCGCAAGATCCTTTAGCTTTTCTCATCTCATTTATACTTCCAGTGAATTTATATCTTTGTTGTCATGTAGGGATAAGCGGTTGTAAGAGTAAACATCTTAATTCCTTCTTATTTACACATTTCACACATTTTATTTTCTTGATATTTACTCATTGTCACAAGATTTATTTCACACAAACAAACCTGTTATTTGCTGTATCCTCTCCCTTATGAATATTTCTATCATGTTTTGTCTAAAACCACGGTTGTCATCCTGTTAGTGTTGTGCAAAAGACAAACAAATGCACACGTCTTTCACTAATCCCTTTTAACGTGAGTGATATATAACGGTTGCTAAGCTTGTTTGTGTGGCTTTCAGTAAAGATGATTGATGAGTATTCCCCAGTTTCCCATTTTTCGATGTATTTCGCTGTTGTTTTCTTGTCTGGCCGAATCTGTGTCGAAGGGGTTACGGACCTAGTTCGAAATTAATCCCGAGTGCAGTGATGTCGGTTCTTAAACTCAACTCAACTCAATTCCACATACAACATTCGAAACACAACTGCTGGCGATTTAGTAGCGGACCGCCTTGTGTAGGTTTTCGTATAAATGGTATGAGTGCAGGTCGTTCAGAAAGCAATGGCAAACTACTAAACATAAACTTGCCAAGATATAACAAACAGCCTATAATGCTGGAGTTAATTCCAACGTCCTGTAAAGGATATGCAAATAACTTATAACTTATTCTTGTCCGACTCAGTTGATAATACATTTTACATGAATCAACAGTAAATATAATAAAGGTATCAGTAACAACCCTTGATTTCAAGCTTTTCAACGTTCATTAAATATTCACTGTTTCTTAATTTAAAACTTTCTGTGACAATTGGCTTCTTTTGTTTCCAGTCTGTTAAATTCATTCACTCCGATTCCGATTCCGATTTCCGAAAAAAAAGAAACTTTCCACCTCGTTCAACCCGTCTTAGTGACGTTGGTTATAGTTGTGGTGGTTCATAGTGCGGTATAAGTTTTCTGGTCTTTTGTGTGTTAGACAGCTTCTATTTCTGCATGTCTGGCCGAGTTCCTCTTTTTGCCATCCTTTTTGTTTCTGTCGTTTTGCTGGTGTGTCTGCTGTCATTATCGGTTTGCCCATCCCTCTCGTTTGGTGTTTAACGTCTTCTGTCCAGTTTAAGAAAAAAAAAACTATAACTCACAGTTTATCAATCGTTTCTTTAATTACTATCATCATCATCATCATCATCGTCGTTGTTGTCATCGTCATCATCATCATCATCATCATCATCATCATCATCATCATCATCATCATCATCATCATCATCATCATCATCATCATCATCATCATCATCATCATCATCATCATCATCATCATCATCATCATCATCATCATCATCACCATCATCATCATGTAGCCGATACTTGTCATACTCATAACAACCCACCGAAAAGAATGTCTCCCTTCTCCAGTTCCTCTGTCTCATGCACCCTCATGCCCCAACGTACCTATAGTGCCCTGCGTCCATTTTCATGCAGGTCGACATATCCTTGCCTCTTCTTCCAGGAAGTTTGCCTTATTCTGATATTAGAAGAGTATCCAGCTATTCTCTCCGGCACAAATAGTTGTGGTTTTAATGTAACGAGTGTCTGGGTAAAATTGATTTATTGATTTCATATTTGTTCTGTTTTTCTTCTGACTCCTACCCTATCATTCTCTGGTTTGCTTCGTTTTCAATTTAGTGTTGACCACAAAGAAACCATTACCATTGTGCATGAATCATCGTCACGAATCATGTCATATGCAGAACGTCACTATACAGGCAAAGGGAATAAAAATAGCATAGTTTGATTGATTGATTGATTGATTTAAGAACCGACATCACAGCATTCGGGGCATTCCCATAAGCGCTCCGTCCCCATCCCCAGAAGCCAGCGAAGAGTTCCAACCCCAATAGTACCAGTAGCAATCTGATTATATGTGCGTCTCACCTTTCCTCTAAGCGTCGAGCATCGGCCAGATCCCCTCGTCACTCCACGCTGTCGCATTCTTGCCAGACCATGGTGATCCATTTGCTCCTCCGTGGTGTACACGTGCTTCCACAAGGCCGCAACCACGTCTGCCTTATCATGCATCAATACTCCACCAAGTTTTGCAGAGCCAGCCAATCTGTCTGCCTGTTCATTCCCCAGCACACCAGCATGCCCCGGAGAAAAGATCCAGACGATGCTTGCCACCCGTGACTTCCGAAGCGAAGCAAGCCACTCGGCACGAAGCTTGCCTGTCCTCACCCTACTCAGCGTGCTTTCTGAGTCAGTTACAATCACGATGTGTGTGTGTATCGTATTCTCCATCCAGCGGAAAGCTGCACTGACTGCCTCCACCTCCATTCTTAAGCTAGATGTTGTGGTATCATATGCCAAGCTCTCCTGCACCAAACGTCGACCATTAGCCTTTGCCAAGAAACCCCAGGCACTTCTACTACCTCTCAACACCGAACCATCTGTGTAGATAATCACATCACCCGGGCGAGCATTATCCTGAATTAGTTGCTGGATTTCCACTTCTGTGGCCCCTGCTGGCCACTTCCTGTACTCCCTGCTCAATGTGATTATAACTCTGCTCAAGTCTGACTGCTCCGCTGGCACTCTGACCCACTCAAATAGCATAGATAACACGGGTAAACACGTGAAGGGATGTTTTATAGAAAGACAACGTTGAGAACGTGAGAGAACTTGACCCCACTGATTTGATTTTAGCTGAATGCAAAGAGAGCCATTATCACGAAGCAGTGTCTTTGCAAAACGCCGCAATACAGGCAAAGACAATAGCACAGAAACAAGGGTAAACAAGTAAGGATATGTTTATACGAGGGGGATTTACACGAAAACCTTGAAAGTGTGATAGGAAGTACATTAACAATACCATTGTCTTGTAACCTGTAATATTGTTGCTAATGATGCCAAGAGTGTTAAGCATGTAACACCACGGTTCAGATGAACACGGCCAGGACAGTTTATAAGATGGCCTGCCCACTTTTGTCATGTACCAAAGAGGAGCAGCATTCTGTTATTCGTTTTTTTTTTTAAATTTTAATAGTGAAGGAGTGAAACCTATCGAAATTCATCGGCGAATGAAGATCTAGTATGGTGATGCATACATGTCAGTCCAGCAATTGTATAAGTGGAGTAGGAAAGACTGTTCGCCACCGGGTCCGGCAAACCGAGTAGTGACCCCAGAGTAGATTTTTCTACAGGAATCCAAGCACTTTATCCGCGCTGGGAGACTTACATTGAACGCAGTGTCGACTATATCGAAAAGTGATACATTTTTTCTGTACTTCTACAAATTATATTCGGGGGGGGGGGGGGGGGGGGAGGGGGGGGGGGGGTCACGTGACGCCCCCTCGTAAAAGGCAACGTTGACTCCTTTGGCTTGAGCTTAGTTCAATGCATAGAGAACCATTCATTATGAAGCAGGTCGTTTTGCAGAACGACGACCATCTCAAGGCGCGACCGAAAGCCTCCTGACTTCTTGTCATTTCTTGCGTCTCATGCATCTTCCTTCCCAGAGTGTCAGCTATGTCCTGTGTCCATCTTCATGCTGGTAAACATCTGCTTCTTCTTCCATCAACGTTCTTTCTGGGCCACTGCCACGTTAAATAAAGCCAAAGTATTTTAGTTTCCAAGATATGATACTCTTTATGATGTGTATGAATAAGTCATCATCATCATCATGTGCCCAGCCGATAAGCGGGGTGGTACTATTTCGCTATCTCACACGATCACCAGAGTCGTGGATCAGCTCCATGTTCTTGCCTCGACCATGCCAGTTGGCCAAGCCATCTAAATATTTACTTCTCTACCTTCCCTTGTTCTTTTCCTCGCAATCTTGCCAGTTGTCACCAAGTTCTATAATTTATTTCTTCTCATAACATGGCCAAAACATTTTGACTGTCTACGTCTAATTTCTCTAATCATTTTTACGGTTTTCATTTGCTTCTTGTAGGACTTGCTCACTGGCTTTTCTGTCTGTCCATGGTATTCTTTGCATTTTCTACAGAAACCACATTTCCACTGCCATTATATGTTTTGTCTGCTTGTCTGCTTATTGTCCACATTTCATGTCCATTCGAAAGTGCATTGTTATGTAGCACTTCAACAGCCTTTTTCTCTTTGCAATTGGCGTCCCTATTGTGTGTTGGTCAGTATGTTTTCCATCTTGCAAAAGGCTACCTTAGCCATAGCGATTCTTGTTCTAATCTCTTCAAGGCATCTCATACAATATGACAGTTGTACCAATTCGTATATTTAAGAAGATTCCCATTCTCCCATGTATTACATTGTGATATTTCTTTCTTCCCAGTGACGACCAATAATTATATTTAATCATCATAATGAAGATATTCACAATGGCTTCATGTGATGTATCATTTTATTTTATGTAATAAGGTTCATCTTCTTCTTCTTCTTCTTCTTCTTCTTCTTCTTCTTCTTCTTCTTCTTCTTCTTCTTCTTCTTCTTCTTCTTCTTCTTCTTCTTCTTCTTCTCTCTCGCTGATTTTCTCCCAATCTCTCTCTCCCACTCTCTCTCCCTATCTCTCTCTCTCTCTCTCTCTCTCTCTCTCTCTCTCTCTCTCTCTCTCTCTCTCTCTCTCTCTCTCTCTCTCTCTGCCTGTCTCCCCTTCTCTGTTATATTTACACATCCAACAGTCAAGCCTCCCCTGTGTATGCCATAAACAAGAACCCAATATTTTAGTACGATACAAAGGTCACCTCAATGGTCGTCAATCTTCCATTGACAGAATCATCGTGGTCATTACAAATGGCTGCCTCAGTCGTTTGGACTGGTGGCCATGTTTCTCCAGAGTCCGGTCTGTTTGTGCCATGAATACTGATAGCGTTGTCTCTTCCTTCTTTATTTATGATATCTTTATGTGGTTCGATTTACTGCCATACGCTGGAGCCTTCATAGAGCAGTACTAAATTTCGGCTACGTTTAGTCATACCGCTTTATCCGTTCAGCCTGTTAACATCATTAATTTTAATGTCTTCGTTATTATAAACACAGACGCCTCAAACAAAAGGTTACACGATTTATTGTCTGGAATATGTCGCTTCATCTCGTCAGGTGCATGCTGTAGAATTTTATATCATACTAAGTGAATAAATGAATTAAACTTTGGCAGAAATACTAAAAATACAAAGGCCATAAATCATACAACAATCATGCATGTCTGTGGCTGTTGTGTTTAAATTCACCAAGGGAATGTCATCATCAAGTGCCATGCCGACTGGCGTAGGTGTTCATGACTCTCCACAGATTTATGTCTTTGGTTTTCTGGATCAACTCTGCCGTTGATATTCCTCCATGCCACCGTCGCAATCCATCCAGCATCATTTCTCGTGGTCTGCCTCTGCTTCTCTTCCCCTCGATCTTTCCAGTTGTACAGGGAATGTACTGTTTTGAATTTCTGAAACGTCTTCCTTATTCTCCATTAGTTTCAACTGGTGCATTTGCACGCCACTGTATGAGACTACTGCTGCTTAGGGGAGCTAGGGTAGTGCAATGGCCAGCACTCTTGTCTGTCCTACCAGTGGTCATGTGTTCGAATCCCAACTGAAGCTGATGTTTTTTTTTTTTTAAACATTGACCAGAGCTCTCATGTTCATGCAGCTTAAAATGGCTACCATGAAATGTTGTGGGAAGTAAAGACGGCTGGTATGGTATTGACCCCACTATATCTAGAGTCGCAGACCTAAAGTCATGAACACTTTTAATCAAATTGCTAGCCTCGTCATCAGAACAGGAAGTCAAGTGATTGACTGGTGCACATAAATGAGTGCTACCATCCACCCGGAAAAGGCGGCTGTTTTGTGGTGCTCTCTGGACAACAGGATTGTGAGAGCTGATGTCCCGAAGCCTCACGATAGATGGTAGAAGCGTCAACAGAGAGTACAAACTGAAGTATCTGGGAATCACATTTGACAGGAGCCTGTCCTTCAAGGACCATGTGGAGACGGTTGTGACAAGATCTCAAAAGGGACTCAATGCACTTAAAACTATGGCTGCAATGGACACAGATCAGAGAATGCTTTTCACACTATACCAGCACTTGATACTCTCAGTGAATGATTATGAACTAGGACTGCTCACTGTCTCAAAGAGTCAGCTGGTGAAGCTAGAGCGCATACAGAACGAAGCTATGCGGGTCATTCTGGGATGCACCTAGAGACACCCCAGTAGTGTGTATGAGTTACATCCTTGGTTTGCCGACTGTTGCAGGTAGGCTCAAGGTGATGCAGGCGAATGACATACCTCAGAGTAGCTGCAGACACAGATCACCCCTTGCATGAGGCGCTGGAAGCAGTTAAGGGTCAGCGACTGATAAGAGTGAAATCATGGATGGCTCAGGCGGAGGATACGATCAGACAGATGTGCCCTCTTGGAGAACATTAGGCGAGGAGAGGAGTGGGTCAGAGTGCCAGCGGAGCAGTCAGACTTGTGCAGAGTTATAATCACATTGAGCCGGGAGTGCAGGGAGTGGCTAGCAGGGGCCACGGAAGTGGAAATTTAGCAACTAATTCCGGATAATGCTCGCTCGGGTGATGTGATCATCTAAACAGATGGTTCGATGTCAAGAGATAGGAGAAGTGTCTGGAGGTTCGTAGCAAAAGCTAATGGTCGACGTTTGGTGCAGGAGAGCCTATCATACGATACCACAACATCTAGCTTTAGAATGGAGGTGGAGGTGGTCACTGCAGCTCTCCACTGGATTTAGAATACGGTACACACACACATCGTGATTGTAACCGACTTAGAAAGCTTGCTGAGGAAGGTGAGGACAGGCGTGCTTCTTGCAGAGTGGCTTGCTTAGCTTCGGAGGACAGGGGTGGCAAGCATCGCCTGGATATTTTCTCCGGGGCATACCGGTGTGCTAGGGAATGAACAGGCAGACAGATTGGCTGGCTCTGCAAAACTTGATGGATTATTGATGCATGACAAGGCAGACGTGGGTACGGCCTTGTGGGAGCACGTGTACACCTCGGAGGAGCAAATAGATCACCATAGTCTGGCAAAAATGAGACAGCGAGGCGTGACGAGGGGGCCTGGCCGACGCTCGACGCTCAGAGGAAAGGCGAGACGGACATATAATCAGATTGCTACTCTCACTATTGGTGTTGGAACTCTTCGCTGGCTGCTGAGGATGGAGACGGAGCGCTTATGGGAATGCCCCGAATGCTGTGATGTCGGTTCTTAAATCAATCAATCAATCATCAGAACGGAAACACTCCCATTGCGTTTTACGAGCTGGAAGCAGCGTGTGTGGAAGTGCCCCGAGGGCATTGATGTCGATTCTTAATTGACTCAATGTCAAAGAAAAAGTAGGTTTGGACCAGACATGATGCACAATCAAGAGAACAAATATTATAACGTACATCTCCATTCACTTAGCATTGCAATTGCGATGAGGTCAGGAATATGTTAACGTGGACTTCTAGTAACAAAATATTCCCCTGGTCTCTGGGTAGTGAGATCGGACACCCAAGTGTATTGTTCCGCATGTAAAACGTCATTTGCCAGTTGGAAATCAAAAAAGAGCAGCCTAACGGCGCTGCCAGGAGCAACAATCGAGCTAAAAATTCTACACAAAGTATTTCAGGATCCTCGCCGGTGCTACGGAGTTCGTGCACTGAGCTGAGATTCTCCGGACTCAGGCTTGAGTTATTAGTAGAACGGAGCACTTATAGGTTACACCCGTGTGCCGTGATGTTGATCCGTCGACTAAACTAAACTAACTAAACTGGATCAGTTAAATTCAGCATTAAGTATCAAGCACCTATAGACTGGCGACTGATGTATTACAATATTAGGCCAGCATCATATACCTAATACGTCGAAAGGCATGTACAACAGTACTTTACGTTCCGTATCTACCATTGCTTTGACAGAATCCTGGGTGGCTTGGTGGTTAGTGTGCTTGCTTACCAACGACAGTGGTTCTGGTTCAATCCCCAGCAGTGGTAGGGGTGTATTTTTACGAAATTTACGGCGCTGCGTTTGACCCAACCCTTATGAAATCTGAGAAATATATTTTGGAAATAGTGTGCGAATGAAAGGCAGAGATTGGGTGATTAATATAACTCGGCTTATAATAAGTGAAGACCTAAAACTTCACACCCAATTGATAGTCAATTGCAAGGGACTACATTTTGGGTCATTGACATTGCACACGCATACACACACACACACATACACTTACACCTCACACACACACACACACACACACATATATATATATATATATATATATATATATATATATATATATATATATATATATATATATATATATATAGCCGAGGTAAGAATAAGGACACAAAAGTAACTGATGTTTCCTTTGCTACGGTGCTAAGAGGTAGAGGGTAACTGACTTCGTTACGGCCAAAGAAGAGAAGTAGTAAAAGAGAGAGAACCTCACACCGCCCTCAACTGACAAAAAAGATATAGTACGATAATAAGGTAGTAAGATAATATAAGAAGGTACGAGGTCTTGGACAGAGGCAGAAACTATTTTATAGATGTTCACACAGGAAACACTATGTTAGAGCCCAAGCAATGAATTAAGGTGTTAGGATGTGGTAGAAATAGTGGTTGTAAAATCTAAAAGAGACTAAACAAACAAATCAAGGACAAATAAACAAGCTCTTTATTTATTTCTTCTACCAGAACAAGTTGTATAACAGTGCATTTCAGTAACAGATACTACAGATAACTGTATATGTCAAACAACAACAGTGGGTAACCCCTAACCAATCAAGAGAACGTAAGACAACAGGGTACACCAAGTACCAAAACACAGATGTTCCAAACAGTAGCTGAGTAGAATGACACAATAAAGGACCTTGATCCAAGCAACACTGCAAAGACCATAAGGCGCTACAAAAACATAAGTTACACAACATAAATCCTAAGATGCGACATAAACAAAGGAGTTGTGACACAAGTTACTACACCACCAAGAACCCAGGCCTACTGACACTAACTAGTCAGCCACTCGGCTTTCTCCTGTCCATTAGTTGTTCACTGATGAACAGATGGGAAACCCCACATATCTCGTCTCAAGGCAGGCTGGCCACAAAACTATATACCCAGGGCCCAAGTGCCTGCCTTCACAAACCGAGCTGGCTGCTCAATAAAAATGGTCTCAGGTCTCTTTGTTACAAGTGGCTTTTCCGGCGTTGTCCAGATTTTTGTCTTGAGACAGACCAAACCAAGATTCGTTAGTTTGGCGCTATCACACACACACACACACACACACACACACACACACACACACACACACACACACACACACACACACATGTTGATAGTGATGTCACCAATACCGGTGTCCCTTGCAGTGCCCCAGAGTATTATGGGAAGCTGCTCTGGAAATGTTGATAAACAGGAGTGCCCGCCAGTTTCCCGCTCTCTCCGACTGTAACAACCGTGGCCGAGGGAGCCATTATGCTCATATGAAAAAGTGAGGCTTGAACCAGCCCTCTCCGATCACTGGACCAGGGCAGGGAGTCACCAATGCCCCTATATTTAACCAAGACTGGCCTGTGTGGTCCACAGCACAGTCGATGGAATACACAAGCTGCGAAAGGACGAGGAAATCCATGTAAACAGTGATTGGCAATGTGTAAGCCCGCTCTAGGTGAGTTAAACATATTTAGATAGTTCAATTGAGGGTAGGATAGTGGTGCTTCCACCAGTCGCCAGATGGAAGCCCCAAACTTATAACATCCACAGGTTTAAGGTGGAATTGGGTGTAGTTCGGTATATAGTTTTACAGAAGTTTAAAGAGCTCTTCTGTCCTTGAATTCTTGAATGAAATAATGGTAGAGTTATTTTCGCATGTAAGATGGCGATAGCCGGTAGGATAATGAGAGCCTAGGTTTATGTTTCGAGTAGCAGAAAAAGTGCTACTCTGCAGATTGGCACGGGTGTAATAAGAACACAATTGCTGGGGGTATCCAATGATGATTTAGGACAAAGGATGTTCCCTTACGGTGGTGTGTATACTTGTAGGTTTTTAGATTTAATGAGGCAGACAGCGCAGTAGGAATTGGAAGTATCGATACTGTGTTGTGTCGCTCTAGAGCAGGAGTGTCAAACTCAATCGCTCAGGGGGCCAAAACGCAAATCACACGTAAGGTTGCGGCGCCAAACAGGATAAACATTCAATGAACGGAAAATTAAACTTTTTAAAATTATTAATATAAATTGAAACAGAAAAAAAGTTTTAATAATAAAAAATCATTGGTATACAAATTTTCACTCTTATGTCAATATTGTCAGAGCACAGATGTTTGGCATCTTTTCTTGGCTACAAGTTCGTTTATGTTGGGAGTAATGTTTTGTGTCATTGAGATTCTCATGAGGGACTGCAAGTGTTCATCAGTGAGACGACTCCTGTATGATGTTTTGTTAATCTTCATCACAGAAAACAGCTGCTCACACAGATATGTGCTACCAAACATGCTCAAGGTTCGAGCCGCATGTAGACGAAGCCCGGAGCATCTCTTCAGGAATGAAACGAGTGTACTGTGCAGGCCCCACAGTGTCGTACTTTGCCTTTAGTGTTCCATTACACTGCAGCTCTATTAACTCCATCTGCAAATTTACAGGTGCAGTTTTCACATCTATGGCAAATGATGACGGAACAGCTCGAAATTCCTTTTCTGTGCTTCAAAGTCACTAAAGCGCCGTGCGAACTCGGCACGAAGTAAGCTACGTTTTTCAGCAACGTCTGCATTGGGAAACACCATAGCGCTGACTTGGTTTAATATTGCCTGGCAACAAGAAAAGTAATACAGGTTGCATTGGTGCATTTGTGTCTCCCATAAGCGCAACTTCACTTGAAATTCCATCATTGCATCATGCATATCAGTGATAATGTGATCCCATCCCTGGAGCTGCTGGTTCAAGTCGTTGAGATGAGTGGTTATATCAGACAGAAACGCCAACTCACACTTTTTATCCCGAAAAACTGTGGAATCCTTTCCTTTACTGTCCATGAATTTACAGATTTCCTCGATCAGCTGGAAAATTCTACTGAGAACTTTCCCCCGACTTAGCAACCTCACCTCTGTATGATAAGGCATGTCACTGAACGCCGACTCTATTTTTTGCAAAAGATACTGGAATTTGCGGTGATTTAAACCTTTGGCTCTGATGAAGTTGACGGTTTGTGTTACAATGCTCATTACATCTTCCATGTTGAGGACTTTACCGCACAGCGATCCTTGGTGTATGATCCAGTGATATGCTATCAGTTCACCAGTACAGTTATCCTGCATCTTTAACCGCATCCTTCCAACTACTCCACGTTTATCGCTACACATCGCGCCGGTGCTCCATCTGTTGTCAGTCCAACGAGTTTGTCCCAAGGCAGGTTCATGTGGGTTAAACTTTGACATACGTTGTCAAAATTGTCTTTTCCTGTCGTTGTCCCATGCATGGATTTCATGTCCAATATTTCTTCTGTAACATTCAAACTGGAGTCCACTCCCCGGATGAAGATGGCGAGCTGTGCAGTGTCAGTCGTGTCATTACTTTCATCGACTGCAAGAGAGAATGCAACAAAGTCTTTGTCCTTTTTCGATCAGCCTGTGTTTTCACATCAGTGGCCATCTCACAAACCCGATCAACAGCCGTATTTCTGCTACGGCTTACCTTTGCAAACATCTGCTTTCTGTCTGAACACAAGACGTCACATACTTTCATCATGCAGCGGTTCAGAACCTCTCCTGTTGTAAATGGTCGGCCTGATTTTGCGATATCGTCTGACACAATAAAACTTGCTTTGACTGCAGCATCAGTTTGTGATTTTGCTTTGGTGAAAAATATCTACTGTGATGTTAGATGCCTCTTCAGTTCTTCTACATTCTTTAGCTTCTGTTTTGCATTCAGGCTGTTTAACTTGTCTTGATGTTTAATCTCGTAATGCCGTCTCAGATTATATTCTATGATTACAGGCACATTATCTCCACAAATTAGACACACAGGTTTACCGCCAATATCAGTAAACATACTACTCAGCCTCCCAGCGGCTTTGAAAGGCTCTGTTTTCAGAATCAACTATTCTCTTGGCCATTTTAAAGGCCTAGCTTTGATTTTAAAAGATTGTGCTTCTACCGACAGACGCTTGATTGATATCAGGTTAGCCTTAGCGGGAAAAGGTGACGTAATATCCGGGCATTACACTGCTTTCATTTTTTATGCGCCAATCCAAAACGAACATCTGAACGTTGTTAGGTAACTATAGCGACGAACACTAACTTACTACACAACTTTTATTTTCGCTTATTCTGATCGAAGCGAGAAAGCTCTCGGTTAGCCTATCATTCGGAAGGCTGTTAATTAGGGAATTTGATTTGCACTTTATATCGTGACCATAAAAAATATTTTTGCCTAAAATTCTCTCTTGGGCCGTATATATTTGTACGTCTGTTGAGACTTCTTGGGCCTGATATGATTGTATGGCGGGCCGAATGTGGTCCGCGGGCCTTGAATTTGACAAGTGTGTTGTAGAGAGTTTGATATAGCCACAATCCAATACAATAAGCACAATATGCAGTGGCATAGTCCAGAGTAGAGGGAATATTACGAACGTGCATAGGATGTATGTATTGTTCTATAAAGTCTATGTTCTGACAGGAGGAGAGCCGCTGCACCTGCAGAACAGTGTACCTGAACACAGCAGTGTCTGGTGTATGATAATGATTAGGGCTATTTACAAAAGTAAAGAGGGAAATATGGAGCACTGTAGCATAGCATATGAGGTTATGGTTAATTCTATTTAGGTGGTATTCCTGTATGAAGGAGACCGTACCAGGTGCCGCGAGGCTATATATTGCAATATAATTGTTATAGTGGTATGATGGATGTCATAATGTTCGGCATATGTTAGTGCTGTCTATAATTATGATGATGGTTGTGATTATGAGGATAATGATCTATTGTGCTCAGATTGGACATGTGAACTAGTTAAGAATAGTGGCCTGACCAGTCAGTGAAAGAGTTGCTGGATAGAGCACCCATAATGATATGGGTATTATGGTGTGAGCTTGATCATGGTAGGGAATAATATTGTGGTGGTTTTATTAGGCAATGTATGGCGTAGGCCTGATTTATTTTCTGTGACTTATGTCATGGCCTGTTTCCTGATTGTTGCTGGTGTCATGTGTAGAACTGCACTTTTTGTATATTGGAGATGTTGTGTCCAGCTTTCATCGGTGCAAGGGTGTATGTCCTGATGATATCATATTGAATTGCATATCCTATATGTGTGCTTGTATGCTGTTGGTGCATAGAACTGTATTTATCTACTGTGTGTACATATCAAATGGTGTTGTCCTGTTAGGGGTGTTTTACACCGGGTGTAGCTGAGTGGTATTCTGGGTTGATTTTGACACTGATTAGTGTTGCTGTGTAACATTGGCATTCATGGGTTGTATTGTCAGCCTGTGGTGTTGGAGATGAGAAGTTGTGTTGTGTCGCTGAGATCTGTAGGTAATGACCTCATTGAACTGAGTATTCTGTGAGTGAACACTGAGTTAGGTGAGGATCCAGAAAATCCTGAGGGCGTTGTGACGAGGGATGATCCGCCCTCACATTAAGGCTGCCTCATGATGTGGCGGTGGCTATTGCACCAATCGCGGGACTAATCACTCCGAAGGATGCAAATGAGGAAATGGTCATAGGTGATTAATATGGGGTATGTATATGTGTTGATGCAAATAATGATTCCTTGAACGAGACAGGAACACTGAGCTTATCCACGATACTGGTGATCGAGTGAAATGGCGAGTCATGACCGCCCACGCTTTCCGACATGGCACATGGTGGATGGATGTTATTAATTAGATGTTGTATTTTGTCATTCATTAAAGGTAGTGACCTTGGCCATGGTTGTTTTTTTTGGTGTGGAGCAAACGTAAGCCCCAGCTCAGGTTAATGTCGTGTTTAGGCCACTCACACCCCTGTTCATATACCTGTTTACACCACTGTTTATATCACTGTTTATGCCCCTATATTTTTGCTGTTGGGGTTACAGTTCTGATAGTGGTTACATCATGGCTCTTTGCTGCTCTGGTCCCAGTAGGCCCATGTGATGCAGATGTCCTGTGTGGGTACTGCTTTTTGACTCAACTAAACATGGTTGAGGTCTCACTATCATTTAGAGACCGCCAATGTAGTCGGTGCTCGCCAGCAGTTATCTCTAACTGGGTGGTTTCAGATTCCCATATATGTAGGTACCGACTGTCCATGAGTTCTGAGGTGAGATCTATAGAGAGTCCATAACTGTTGTTACCGTTGTTGTTCATATTGAGGCTTCTTTGTTGCCATACTTTTGCTGATTTGTGGATGCTGGTACCCGGTCATGTTCATAGTGATGCTAGGCAGCAGTGATATCCACTGTGGGGAAGTAGGTTCCCAAATCTGTAGGCATCAGTTGTGTGACATGTCAAGATGTCTGTTTGTCCCTAAATCATGCAATTCTGTCAATAAAAGCCCGATTTTGTTGTTCTTAATTTCTTTTGTTTAGTTTATAGTTTGTTGTTCAAACTCATTGATCCTGTTACAGTCCAAGAGTGTAATCTTTTGTCTGGGGTATGCAACAGTATATTCCAGCCCGAAGAACCCCTGGAATTTTCTGTCTAACTCTCTATCTCTTTTCTTGTTAACTGAGGAGAATGTATAAAGTGCTCTTTCTCTCTTTCTTCTTATTATCATTTTCTTCTCTGGCCCACTAGAATTCAGTGTTGCGCTTCTTCATCTTTGAGCACCTAAGTATAGGAAACTAAGTTTTCCTATCCTTGATATTCTCACCTCTGTTACACACACACACACACACACACACACACACACACACACACACACACACACACACAAACACACACACACACTCTTCTCTCTCTCTCTCTCACACACACACACACACAAACACACACACACACACACACACACATATATATATATATATATATATATATATATATATATATATATATATATATATATATATATATATATATATATATATATTCTAGAGCGTTTAGAAAGTAATGCGCCACATCGTTTTTCTCGGAAGCTGTTTATTTAAAAGCAATAAATGTCTACACAAAATACATGGATTTGCCATGCAAATATCCTATTATTCAACATAATCCCCATCAACTTGTACGGCTTTATGCCAGCATGAAAAAACTGCGTGTACTCCTTGCCCGGTCCAGATTGTGTCTTGATCATGTAGCCATTTCTTCGCTGCACAAATCACTCCTTCGTAATCTTCAAACCTTGTCCCACGGAATGCATCTTTAAGTGGACCAAATAGACGAAAATAAGAAGGTTCGAAATCGGGACTATAGGGTGGATGTAGTACTACAGACAGGCCAACCCAAATTGGTGATTGCTTTCCTGTTTGCCATGCTTGTGTGAGCGTGCGCATTGCCGTGAAGGAGAAACAGGTCTGTTGGATTCTTGTGCGGCCGAAATCTGCGAACACTTTGATTGAGTTTTTGTTTTTTTTTCCAATATCTTAATGTAGGCTTGCGAATTGTCTCTCCTCTTGGCAATGTTCACAACAGTTTCCTTCTCTGCAATGAGAAATTCTAACACAATTCGCTGCTTATAACGCAAGTTGCCAACACGCTCCTTTTCAACGGTTTAGGGCAGCCATATTATTTTGCCAGTTGGGTTGTAATTTGGTGTACACAATCGGTACATGCCATATTTGAAGTTTGCAAATTTTCATGTGTCTATCTTTATTATTAGCTGAGAAAAACGATGTGGTGCATTACTTAACACCCCTTGTGTGTGTGTGTGTGTGTGTGTGTGTGAGTGTGTGTGTGTGTGTGGGTGTGGGTGTGTGGGTATGTGTGTCTGTATGTGTGATATGGGCATGAAGTGAACTAGTGACGACTTCTTTAGTCTTCATACGTACTAACATGGTGACGATGAATGTTCTCTTAGGTCATTATATAAAGATGTTGTCTCCTCATTTAAAAATATGATATTTAAATCACCGACTAACCGTTGTGGGAAAATGTTTATTATTTCGCAAAAAAAAAAAAAAAAAAACTTCCTAGTCATGTCACGTGGACAAAGAAGGGGGAAGGGGGGACAGTAATACTTTAAAATAAGAATACAGAAGGCAAGATGAGATATAGGAGCACTGGGTTATTTGTGTAAGTCAAAGGAAGTTAAACTTAATATCAAACTTATAATTGTTTAGCACTAACGTTAAATCATTTCAAATGTGCAGATCAAAAACGAAGAGAAAGGCAACAACAATTACTAATAAACTACAGACGTGCATTATTTGGTGCTTGTGCAGAATAGAAGAAATACAACTGTATGAGGGAACGATTAATGTGGATCTAGAAAACTAATTGAATACTGATGAATGATGGGGTGGGGAAAAGGCTATAGCGCTGAATAGGATTGACACTGAGAAAACTTCATAATTGTCTAACTAGAAAGTCCGTGCGTATAGTCCACAGAGTCATTGAAAAAGAGGGAGACCTAATAGACACGGAGAAGAGAATTAGAGAAATAGATGAACAATTTGTGGAGAACATAGACTGAGCTGAAATAGATAGCAAATGATAGGACGGCTTGGCGCCTGTTGGTTGAGCGATAACGCTCCAATGAGAGAAAGGTACAATGGTAGAATAATAATAATAATAATAATAATAATAATAATAATAATAATAATAATAATAATAAGAAGAAGAAGAAGAAGAAGAAGAAGAAGAAGAAGAAGAAGAAGAAGAAGAAGAAGAAGAAGAAGAAGAAAAGAAGAAGAAGAAGAAGAAGAAGAAGAAGAAGAAGAAGAAGAAGAAGAAGAGGAAGACAAGACACATGGCACCTGTTATATGTGTTTGTTATTAGGTCTATGCTTGGCTAATATCAATTTCTATTTATTGGGATACGAAATTGGCTGGCAACGCGTTCTGTCCATATACCAAAGAAGTCACTTCAGGAAGATCATAGATCTGCTGAATGGCATCATGTCCGAGTGTCTTCTTGGCTGTGTGGCAAAGTATACTTGTCCCTTCATCGAGTTCCGTCATTGTTTGGAGGCAGCAGGTTCAAATCCTAATACGGCTATAGCTTTTACTCTTTATATTGTATAGATGTCTTGAGGGGGAGGGGGGATGTCTCCATGGCGTATGATCAAACCTTTATTCTCGCGCCCCGAAGGTCCACGGGTCGCTTTTGAGTTGCTTTGTGCAGACCGCGGGTACAACTGTTCCGGATATACCTGGAAAGTCATCGTTGGAGCTACAGATATCGTACTTTGGGTGGTAGTCTCGGCAAGCGGCTTACTGTTCTGCCAAGTGAGACCGAGCTCCATGGGCTCAAGCCGGGTACATTTTGTAAATCCTATCCCCTTTAACTGTGTATACTTTGTAGTGTGTCCGCTTATCCCTCTTTTATTTTCTCACTATGAGTGCCGATTAATACCCTTGCATGTATTTCTCTAGCTAGAAAGTTCCATGTGCACGCTACTTACTTTACCAAATCCACGGCATCTGGAAATTGTAAATTCTGGTCTATATACATGTCTTGATTCTAGCCGTGATACAGAGTTCGTACACTGCACTGAGATTCTCAGTTTCTAGTCTTATGGAAGAGACTGAAGCACATATGGAAATAACCGTGTGTCTGTGCAATGAATTATTGAACATGCCGGAACTTGCCAGGTTTCATGCTTAACATGGTGAAAGCAAGCCATCACGTGTTTTCGATTTCCCAATTTTGTAAAGGTAAAGAGTTTTGAACAACAACAGCAACAGCAGCTATAACAAGAGAACAATAACAACAAAGCACCAAAAACAACAACATCAGTAACAGCAGCAATAATAACAACACGAGGACAACAACAAAAGAAACGATAACAAGAATACAACTAGAAAAATAACGATAGCAATCATGATTAAGACAACAACATCAGCAATTTTTAAAAATAACACAATAATAACAACAACAACGACGAAAGCGGGAAGAAACAGCAACAATAACAATAGTAAAAGCAACGATAACAACAAAATATACAGCAACGGTAGCAACGACAACAGCAACAACAAAAACAACACCACCATAATCAACAATAGCAGCGACACTTACAACAACAACAATACTGACAACCGCAACAACAACGCTAACAGCGATGACCACTCAAACAACAACACCTGAGAATTTAGCCGGATGATAATGTCTCCAATATTACACAAGTCACACGTCCACATGAACAAACATTCCACCACCTACCCGGCGACCAGGTTACCCGAAGCGTCCCTTTGAACAAACACCATGTTTTCCCACTGATGTGCAAGGTCTGAGTCAACAACATGATAAACCCATCTGTAAAAAACAAAAAACACACGGGTTCAGAAATAAGCAGATGATGATGAGGACAAATACACAAATACATAATTCATTTTGACCAGATAAGTTGTTTTCACACAAACATCTATGTCTGATTCAACAATTGCAATAATTATGTTTACGAAATTCACGAGTTGCTTATTTGGCCTTTGGTAGACAAAAGAACTAAAATACTATTATATTTGATCACATTACAAGTTTTTTGTTTTGTTTCGTAATCTTGCCTCTGGTATTATGGCTTTAAAACATGAAGATAGCAACGGACAATTTAATAACCAGCTTAAGACAGAGTGCTATAGTTTGACCTTTTTCTGTATGTAGTACAAAATGTCATGACAGGGCAGACCAGGCCCTAAGCCTTGGTTGGCGACTGGTCTAGGATCGAAGCTCCGACAGGCGGACAGTTAGAGCATTGCTTTGCTGATCCGGCAGCTTCTGCAGCTTGTCTTGTTCCAGATGTAGGGGTGTTACCTTTCCTCTGGAGTAAACTAGGCAGGCCGAGAGAGGGATCATGCTGCATGGGCAACACATGATCTCCATATTTTAGCCCAGGCTTTGTGCTATGGAGAGGCAATAACTCCATCCCTGGTCTTAACTGGTCTCGGAATCCCGGATTGGTAAGGCAGCAACAACAATGAACAGGTTAAGAAAAAGAGTCTGGGAGAACAGGAAGCTTACTGCCAAAACAAAAGTCCTTGTCTATCAAGCCTGTGTCCTTAGTACTCTTCTCTATGGCAGTGAAACCTGGACAACTTACTCACACCAAGAGAACAACTTAAACAGCTTTCATATGCGGTGTCTGCGAAGAATTCTTGGTATTAAGTGGCAAGACAAAATCACAAATACTGAAGTATTGGAAAGATCAGGTTGTGTGACAGTTTATTCCATGCTCAGTCTTCGTAGACTTAGATGGATAGGACATCTTAGGAGGATGGATGATGGTAGAATACCAAAGGATATCTTTTTTGGTGAATTACAGATGGGTAAGAGATCTCAGGGTCGGCCTCTACTACGATACAAAGATGTGTGTAAGCGGGACATGATTGATACAGGCATTGATAATGCACATTGGGAGCAAGTCGCCGCTGAACGTGTTGCATGGAGGGCAAATATCAGAAATGGAATAAAGTCAAAGGAGAAAATTATTGCAGAAAAGTCACACACCAAGCGTTTGAGACGTAATATGGTGCATGATGGTGGAAATGACCACGTGTTCACATGCACCCACTGTGAACGAACATTTACAGCGCAAATTGGCCTTATCAGTCACACTCGCTACCGCCATAGTTTAAAGTTATTATGCCTTTTTAAAGCACAAACTATCGTCTGATTTGTTTGTTTGTAAATGGACTCAGTTTAATTGCCGGCAAAGATTTCTGCAGACAGCATACGAGTGCAACATAGACATAAACAGAGAAAATAAGTTTAAGAATACGAAGTAATGATTTAAAGATAGGCAGCGTTGAGAATTTGAGAACGAAAAAAAAAAAAAACGAACTTAGCAGGTCCTTTGTGTAAGTTCCAATTCCAATTCCAATTTTCGAAAAAAAAAAAAACATTCAAAATCCGGTCTTGTCTAACCTGCTTCCTCAGCGGTGGTTATTGTTGAGATCCGTGGCTTTTGTGGGTATTTTTACCCTGTTTCTTGTTTCTTGTCTTGTGCGCTCTTACGAGTAAATCCTATCTAGGACTGGTTATGTAAGCGTTTGTGTCTGTGACGTCAGCTGGAGGATTGGTCAGCGGCTTGTCCTTTGTTCTCGTCTCCTCTGGTGGTGTTTGTTGTTAGTAAAGGCTGCTGGTTCGTCTGGCTTGATTGGTTGCAGTCCTTAAAAGGACTTTTTATTTGGTATTTTCCCTCCTTTTTTTGTGCATTTTCTGTAGGAGCTTTTCGATGTTTTCATTTCCCTCCTTGCGCCTGTTTTCACTGTCGCGTTTGAGTTTCTGCTGCCTTAAGATTTCTTTCTCCGTGGTCAGCCATGGGACGATTTTACCGTCATCTATATAGTACTCGAAGTCGGTCTCACAGTCATAGTGTAAGACTGGGTATTCAATGGGTTTCCCCTGAGTTTCTTGGGCTTCTTCTTTTCTTTTTCTTCCCAGCGCCTTCTGAATTCCTCGCGCTGGAGTTCCTCCCTGCTAAGTGGGTATTATGTGCCTCCTTCAGAGATCCGACGGGATAGTGGTTCCCTCTTGGGCGTTGTGGTTTGGATGCTGGCTTTAGCGTGTGGTTCAGGCTCGGTCTCTTGGTTTTCATCTTGTAGTTTCTCTGTGGTTTCTTGTATGGCTTCTGTTGGTTTGTTTTGGAAAAGTTCCATTTCAGCTTTCTGTAGTTCTCACTCTTGTTTAATGGTTTGTAGGATTTCTTCGTTCTCCTTCTTTATCAGTGCCATATGTTCCACTTCTTGCTTGATGTTTTGATGGATCTCCTTTATTTCAGCCAGCAGTTTCTCATTGTCGCTGGTCGTAGTCGGCGTCAGCAGTGCCTTGACTTGTTTCTTCAACTCGTCTATCTGTTTTTGCAGTTGATCTCTTTCAGCTTGTGATATACCCGTGGCTGTCTCGCCCTTCCGCATTGCTTCCTTGCATGGTGTCTATGTGGTAATTGCGATCTTTAAGGTGTCTCTGTGTCGTTCAGGTACGGACAGCCCAAGTATCTTGCTCCATGCTTGCCCAGGAAGTTGGTGCTCTTTCGTTTGTTGTTGGGTGCTCGGAAGTCTGTGTCCAGCTTGGCTACGGACACTCCTTGAAGGCTTGGTGATCGGCGCAGAACCGGCAGATTTCCGTCTTACTGCGACGTGCTGCTCTGCTGTGGCCGGCCCTCTGACATCTGGAACATTGGGTGATCCTTGGGATGAATCTCTCTGGCTGCTGCGTTCTCTTGTTGATAGATACTGTGATTGGCATCTCGCTGCCCTCTGTCGTCACCACCGCCAAGGTTGTAGGAATCTTGGAGTAGGTGAAAAGCCGCTCCGCTTTCAAGAATCGGGTGTGGAGATTCTCCTCTCATAGCTACTTCAGGATTTCTTCGTCTGATAGCTCCACTTGGATACGCTTGATAACCCACTTGATTGTCGGTGAGTCGGTGTTTCCGACTCTGGCGTCTTTCTCCTCTCTCTAGGGAGTCTCTGTGGCGAAGTGGTCAAGCCGTTTGACTTGTGATCCGAAGGTTGTGGGTTCGATTCCGGGCCGCACCCTTCGGTTTACGAGTTAAATGTTTCGGAGACTCCTGTGGGTCGTCGCTAAAAGCTACGGAGGTCGTGCTTTGTGCGACGCTTTTCGCACTGCGGAAAGAGACCGAGCCATATGGGATAAAACCCGGTGCGATGAAGTCGACCCTGTCGACTTTTAAGCGACTTCTCCTCTCTCTGTTTCTCAGTAGGTTTGGCTTTGTCTGTGGTGGACTGTCGACAATCTCCCTCGTGGTGGCTTCAGTAGTGGCTGTAGTTTCAGGTTCTTTGTTACAGCTCACAGGCAGGCTCTTCACGTTCTTCTTCTTGTCGGCTTTCACGCTGCACATCTTGGATACCGCGTGTCTCTTGGTGTTCTTGCAACGTGCCATTTCCCCACGTATCAAGCTTCTTGACTTGTTCAGGGGACTTGTCTTGATAGCGCTCGCCGTGCGAATGACGACGATGATCCGCGACGCACAAAAGCGGTGAAAGTGTTCACAGAGTCACCATCAAATAGCCGGTCCTTTGTGTAAGTGTACAGTCAGCATCACATAGCAAGTCCTTTGTATAAGTGCACATAATCACCATCACATAGCAAGTCTTTTGTGTAAGTGCACATAATCACCATCACATAGCAGGTCCTTTGTGTAAGTGCACATAATCACCATCACATAGCAGGTCTTTTGTGTAAGTGCACATAATCACCATCACATAGCAGGTCCTTTGTGTAAGTGCACATAATCACCATCACATAGCAGGTCCTTTGTGTAAGTGCACATAATCACCATCACATAGCAGGTCCTTTGTGTAAGTGCACATAATCACCACCACATATCAGGTCATTTGTGTAAGTGCACATAATCACCATCACATAGCAGGTCATTTGTGTAAGTGCACATAATCACCATCACATAGCAGGTCATTTGTGTAAGTGCACTTAATCACCATCACATAGCAAGTCTTTTGTATAAGTGCACATAATCACCACCACATATCAGGTCATTTGTGTAAGTGCACTTAATCACCATCACATAGCAAGTCTTTTGTATAAGTGCACATAATCACTATCACATAGCAGGTCCTTTGTGTAAGTGCACAGAATCACCATCATATAGCAGGTCCTTTGTGTAAGTGCACAGAATCACCATCACTTAGCAGGCCCTTTGTATAAGTGCTACAGAATCAACATCACATAGCCGACTTGAGTGTAAGAGCTGTATCGTCCGGCAAGGAACAACATGTGGTACAAGTGCTGCCAGACCGGCAACCAGCTGTATGACAAGTGGAATGCAAAAACACTCATGCGATTTGGAAAACTAGAAAAAGATCACAAAACAAATGCAATCAATGCATGTAAAATACCTTAGGATTACATAAAGGTGCAGGAGAAATGTCAGCCGAATAAATAAAATATTACTTGGAAAGAGTTTAAAAGTTTGGAGCGGGGAGGTAATAAACATTAAATGGGTTAATGTATAATCTAGGAATATATATATATATATACGAGAGAGAGAGAGAGAGAGAGAGCGAGAGAGAGAGAGAGAGAGAGAGAGAGAGAGAGAGAGAGAGAGAGAGAGAGAGAGAGAGAGAGAGAGAGAGAGAGAGAGAGGATTTATGCCCATATCGTGTGAGTCCCGTTAGATACAGTGGCAAAATAGTAGGCATTGAAATCAAACACATATATGCACCAGCTACAGTCATCATAGAAGATATGAGTGGTAAGTTTTATAAACAATTAAACACCATTTAAAACCACGAAAAACCATAGCACTAGGAGGTTTTAGTACGAAACCTGCATAAAGACGAGAGGATGATGTTACTGGTAGTTAAGGCCTCAGAAACACATTCAGCTAGGCCTGAGACAGAGCCGTGTACCCTCACCTGATCCGCTCAGTTTGTACAGGAAAATGATAAAGAATTAGGTCCATGCGAGACATGTCATTATATCAAGCGGTGGGCATAATGGATGGACATTCGTCAGGATTATATGTCAGCCTGTCTGCTTCTCTGTATGCATGTCTGCCCTGCCCTATATACTTGTCTGTCTGTCGGTCTGGCAGTCCGTCTGTATCTCTGTCGTCCGGTCTGTCTGTCTGTCGATCTGTCTGTCTGTTTATCAGATTGTATGTCTGTCGGTGGGTGGGTTGCTCGGTCCGTCCATCTAAACGACCATCCCTCAATCCACCCATCCACCCACCCATCAATCCATCCATGCATCCATCCATCCATCCATCCATCCATCCATCCACACATCCACCCAACCATACATCCAACCACCTGTCTGTCTGTCTGTCTGTCTGTCTGTCTGTCACAAGCAACTAGCGCAACGCTACCGTGACTAGCTTATATATATATATATATATATATATATATATATATATATATATATATATATATATATATATATATATATATATATATATATATATATATAAGCTAGTCACGGTAGCGTTGCGCTAGTTGCTTGTCTGCTGTCCCGGTGGTTATGGGTTCAAATTTTCATCGAGGCGGATCTTTAAAATTGACGTGTACTCCCAGGCAGGTCCAGCCTAACATGGCTTCAGAGAAATGTCTTAAGAAATGACGGCGGCTTGCGGGAAATTGACCCCATTATTCCTCGAGTGGCTATTGATCTTTACAATTATAGGTCCAGCAGTATATGCTTTAGAGCAGGGATGTCAAACTCAATCGCTTAGCGGGCCAAAACTCAAATCATACGTATGGTTGCGGGCCTAACAGGATAATCATTCAATAAGCCGAAAATAAAACCAATTTTAAACATTAATATAAATTAAAACATAAAAAGAGCTGTGCAGTGTGAGTCGTGCCATTACTTTCATCGACAGCAAGAGAGAATGCAATAAAGTCTTCGATCAGCTGTAATTTCACATCAATGGCCATCTCACAAACCCGATCAACAAACGTATTTCTGCTAAGGCTTACCTTTGCAAACATCTGCTTTTTGACTGAACACAAGACGTCACACACTTTCATTATACAGCGCTTCAGAAACTCTTCTTCTGTAAATGGTCGGCCTGATTTTGCGATCTCCTCCGCCACAATAAAACTTGCTTTCACAGCAGCTTCAGTTTGTGATTTTGCTATGGTGAAAAACATCTGCTGTGGTGTTAGATGCCTCTTCAATTCTTCTACCTTCTGTAGCTTCTGCTCTGCATTCTGGCTGTTTAACTTGTCTTGATGTTTAGTCTCGTAATGCCGTCTCAGATTATATTCTTTGATCACAGTCACATTGTCTCCACAAATCAAACACATAGGTTTACCGCCAATATCAGTAAACATATATTAAGCCTGCCAGCGGCTTTGAAAGGTTTTCAGAATCAACTTTTCTCTTGGCCATTTTAAAGGCTAGCTTTGATTAAAAAAAAAGATTGTACATCTACCGACAAACGCTTGATTGATATCAGATTAGCCGTAGCGGGAAAAGGCGATGTAATATACGGACACTACACTACTTTCATTTCTTATGCGCCAATCCAAAACGAGCTAGGTCACCATAACGACGAACATCCACTCACTGCACAACTTTTATTTTCGCTTATTCTGATCGAAGCAAAAAAGCTATCAGGTAGCCTATCATTCAAGAAAGCTGCTAATCAAGGAATTTGATTTACACTTTATATCGTGGCCATTAAAATATATTTGCCTAAACTTTTCTCAAGGACGTATATATTTGTACGATAGTTGAGATCTCTCGGGCCTGATATGATTGTACGTCGGGCCTGAAGTGGCCCGCGGGCCTTGAGTTTGACACATGTGCTTTAGAGTATCAAACATGTCTATTTGCCTGATTGCCATCATTTCTGTGTGCCTATATGTCACTGTCTTTCTATCTGTCAACCGGCCTGCATGTCTGCCAGTCCATATGTCTACTAGCCGTCATGTCAGACATACAGCGTGTAAGTGTTAGTTAATTAGTTAGTTAGTTAGTTAGTTAGTTAGTTAATTAGTTAGTCGTGGTTCCAACTTCACGGCAACGGGTCTTCCCCATTATGCTCCTTTCCGGTGCCAGTGAATAGCACACGAAATGCACCTCACTGTCCTATGTGAAAAGCGAAGTAGACAGGAGTCTCGACAAACCAACAGCCTTAACAGGTACAATGTGCATAATGCCGCTGCCAGAATGCCAACACAAATGTCCTCCACGGAAAATACAGTTCATCGTCGATGGAAGCGGCAGTAACTAGAAAACCAGCAGCCACACATTACTGCATTAAAAGTCGAGATTGACGACTTCATTGCCCCCAGATTTATCCTGTATGGCACGGCGGTGTTTTTCGGCAGGGCGACCCGCTGAAAGCATCGCACAAAGCACGAATACCGTAGCTCTGGCGACGACCCCCAGGAGTCTCCAAGAAAAATGTACGTGTGAACCGAAAAGGCATCCAATCAATTCCAAGCGACAGGCCGACTGCCATCGATCCGAACATGCAGTTCGAGCTACAACAACCGCGGACAAATGTTACAACATTCCCAACGAAATTCACAGCTCACAGTGTCGCGCCACGCACTCAAATCAGTAGCAGGGTGACAGAACCATGCAATACCAGTCTAACATGAGGAAAATGCAACTGCAAGCCATAGCCAGAAGCATAAACACTCCAGAGGCTTACCGGTTCAAATGCCTATTCGCCATGTTGGGGACCGGAAGTGCCTCACAGCGTGTAAGTGTCATTTGCTTTACTTACTAAGAAGTATTTATAATTAAATTTATTAACATTAGCTATCGCACGTGTTGTTTCCTTCACCACAGATAGTTTCTATTGATAATAACAATATTTAAAAAAAAACAAAAAAACTGAAAAGAACAATATGCATACAGGAATTTTTGAAAAGTGTCTGTTAAGGAAAGGCGCCGAGAAGGAGAACTAGCCACACAGCCCTTATATCGTGGCCTATAATATGTGAAGGGCAAGCACTTCACAACATAACAACAGTTCCTAGTGTGGGACAACATTTATCTTTATTCTGCTCTCCTCTGTTCGTATCTATTTGCTGTTCTCTTATATTCATACATCCTCCTTCACAGTCTATGATCCCACTTTTTGTCTGCAATTTTCCCCTTTCCTACTACTTTACACTGTATATCACTGATAGCATCAGCAAACCGATAAATCACGCCGATTGCTCCCAATGTCTGACTGTTTCCAGCGAACACAAAAATAGCATAATGGAAATAAGACAACAGGACGACATGCGTCTCGGGATGCTCCTAGTTGATATGCCGGTTGTTTGCTCTTGAGGCATAACACACTTGCTGTTTTTAATGTACAGAAATGATACACTTGTTGTATTGTTGATAGATCATGCTCTTGTAATTTTAATTTTGAAACATGATAATCTTGTTACTTTTATGTTGAGAGGCAGCGTGGTGTTATTTTTATGTTTTATTCTTTGATGTTGAGAAATGATAAGTATTGTTAATTTAATGTTAAAACATAATTGTTACTTTTATGTTTAGAGGCGACACGATGTTATTTTCATTGATTGCTCTTTTAATGTTAAGACATGATAAAGTATTGATAGTTTAATGTTAAGACATGATAAAGTATTGATAGTTTAATGTTAAGACATGATAAAATATTGATAGTTTAATGTTGAGAGATGACACAGTATTGTTATTTTAATGTTGAGACATGATACACTGGTTTTTGTTTGGTCTTAATGTACAGACTTGATACGCTTATTTTATTGCTGATAGATCATGCGCTAGTAATTTTAATGTTAAAACATGGTACGCGTATTCCCGTTTTTTGTTTGTTTGTTGAGGGGCTGTTATTTTCATGGTTAGAGAGGATATGTTTGTTGTTTTAATGTTGAGAAAAGATACGGCATTGTTATTTTAATATTGAGACATGATACGGTGTTGTTATTTTAATATTGAGAGACGCTATAGCTTTGTTATTTTAATGTTGAGAAATGATATAGTATTGCTATTTTAACGTTAAGAAATGGTACAGTATTTTTATTCTAATGGTGAGAGATGTTGTAGTATTGCTATTGTAATGTTTAGAAAATGAAATATTGCTGTTTTAATGTGAAAGACGATATGACTTCTATTTTAATTCGTTTCTCATCTCATCTCATCATGTTCCTCTTGTACCTTGCGGTGTCGAGGTGAAGTATAAACAGCGAGAGAGTGCCCGCTTATGGGCTTCATGTATCGCTATTCCCATGGACTCGTTTACGTGATCGGCCTCTCCCTCTGCTTCCATCTGGTCTGTACATCATTGCTTGTTGTTGTATAATGTTAGTTGGTAACCTACTTGCATGGCCAAACCATTTTCTAATAATTTTTCTGCTTTCTAATAATATCTAGTGCAGCTATAACCCTCATTTTAGTCCAGATTTCTTCATTTCTGATCTGATCTGTTCTTGATACATTGAGTATTCTTCTTAGGAATCTCATTTCTGTTAATGTGCTTTTTCTTGTCTTTTTTTCTGTCATTGTCCAGTTTTGGCATTGGTAGCATAGAGTTGGTAGGAAGATTGTGTTGTAAAGTGCTTTCTTTGTAGTTATTGATACATGTTTGTTCTTTAGTATTGGTGCCATTTTTCCGGTGAGTTATTTGCCTTACTGCATCTATTTTCTATCTCATCTTCTGATTTGCCATTTGATGATATTATACTTCCTAGGTACTTGAAACTCTTTACTTGTTTCAAGGGATGTTCGTTTAGGTAAATCGTTGTTGCTTGTTCTTCTTTAGTTATAGTCATTACCTCTGTTTTACTTGTGCCAATTTTAATGTTACGTTCCCTATACATTTCGTTTAGACTATTGATGTTGTCTTGTAATTCAGCTTCTGATTTTGCTATTAGTATTTTTTAATTCGTTTCTTCATTGAATATTCAGAGACCTTAACATTTCGGCCTAAATTTACTATCCTAATTCCTAATGAGCAATGAGGCAAAGGTGGTAATTCTTCTCTCACTTTGGCAAGCGAGGATTCCAGGCGTCGAACCCACGTTAGACTGTGCCCCTGAAATTTCCAGCGTAGCTCGCTATTAACTTCCCAAGCGTGTGCGCCAAATTTGCTATAGCGTGAGATGATTTTCCTGTTGCACGGGTGTTGACTGATACTAATGTCGCATTAGTCTTCAGAAATGAAATGAGTATTGCATGTGTGTTGGTAGATGGCATGAGTGTAGCTTAAGTGGTGGGTGGTGAAATGAGTGTAACTTGAGTGTTTGGAAACAAAAACACAAAATATGGCCGAAAAGCTCGACGGGTAAAATAACACACACAGATAAAGGCGCACGCGTCGACAGAAGTCTTTATCAAAGAAACGACAAGAATGAGACAATAACAAAACATATTAAAAACGAATAATGCAAATGAGTACTTACTTAATGGAGACAGTATGAGTCTAGCCTCAGTATTAAGATATGTCGAGAAGCTTGTGTGTTATGAGATGGCATCAATGTAGATTCAGTGTTAAGAGACGGTATGAGTGTAGCTACACTATTAAGAGATGGCGAGTAGCTTCAGTGTTACAAGATAGTATCAATGTAGCTTGAGTGTAAAGAGATGGTGTAAGTGTAGCCTCAGTGATAAGAGATGGTTGAATGTAGCCTCAGTGTTAAGAGATGGTTGAGTGTAGCCTCAGTGTTGAGAGATGGTTGACGGGGGCTTGAGTGTTCAGAAATTATGTGAGTATGGCCTCCCTCAGTGTTCAGAAATCATGTGAGTGTAGCCTCAGTCTTCAGAGATCGTTGAGTGTAGCCTCAATGTTAAGACATGGTTAAGAGTAGCTTGAGTGTTGAGAGATGGTTGAGTGTAGCCTCAGTGTTAATAGATCATGTAAGAGTAGCCTCAGTGCTAAGATATGGTTGAGTGTAGCCTCAGTGTTAAGATATGGTTGAGTGTAGCCTCAGTGTTAAGAAATGGTTGAGTGTAGCCTCAGTGTTAAGATATGGTTGAGTTTAGCCTCAGTGTTAAGAAATGGTTGAGTGTAGCCTCAGTGTTAAGAGATCATGTAAGTGTAGCCTCAGTGTTAAGAAATGGTGTAAATGTAACTTGCATGGTAAGAGGTGATTTCAGTGTAGCCTCATTGTTAAGAGATGGTTGAATGTAGCCTCAGTCTTAAGAAAGGATGTGAGTGTAGCTTCAGTGTTGAAAGTGTAAGTGTAGCCGCAGTGTTAACAGATGGTTTAGTGTAGCCTCAGTGGTACGAGGCAGTATGAGAGTGGCCTGGGAGTTTATAGATAGCGTCATAATTGCTGGAGTGTTAAGAGATCTGAAATGAAGAATGACAAGTATGTTTTCAAAGAGTACGACCCGGCACTGCACTAACTCGTACATTGAGTACAGTGGAATTTCTCGTAGGACTTAGGTTAATATAAGATATCATAATGAGGACGCTTTCTTTTCAAGACAGTTAACCGGGTTCAATAACAAACAGTTGCGTGATGATTTGTTTGTTTGACCAGCACAGCTGTGAGCTCAACCAGGCGTCAAATCATGAGTACTGAGCATTTTACTTAATTTCCTAAGAATTATCAGGTAATTATGTAGGAAGGAGATGTAGAGCTGGAGGAAACTGATATTCCACCTAATTATGCCGCGGTCTAGGTAATGAGGCATAATTATTCACACTCCAAAAGCAGTATCTGCATTGTGACGGCGTTTACTTTTAATTTTCAGAATTTTCTGAAAATTATCTTGGACAGAAAGGTAGCGAGGGAATGAAATGATTACCACATCTCATTATGTCGTCACTTACTATCAATGAAGTTCTGATGTTTCGCACTCAGCTACGGTGACTGCCAAGATATTACCTTTCCAACTACTTGTTACCTGCTGAAGGAGAGGCATGTGACGTGATAGAACAGTGCTTCTCAACCGGTGGGGAATCCCCCCCCCCCAGGGGAAAACTTTAGGATTTCCAGGGGGAGGGGGGAATGAAGATTATTTCAAGATCGCGTTAATACACAAACCGATTACTTGATATTGTTTTTCCCTTCATACTTTACGGTTCTGTACGTCTCAACCTTCTAAAATTCATTTTATAAAGTAAGTAGACCCACAAATCACATTTTATGTCGACGTCTAGACTTGTTTTAGTATGTGCTTCCATTATACTGTGTAGGAGCGGAGGTGGGGTGGAGGAATGTTAGGTAGGAAATACGAAAGGGGGGGAGGGAATGACATTCTGAAAATTTGGTGAAGGGGGGAACGGGCCTAAAAAGGTTGAGAACCACTGTGATAGAATGATCTAGCTCTATATAGTGGTTGTATAAGCTACACCGTTACGAAAGAGGATTGCATTTTGCTAGAATGTCAATACGTCGAGTATCGAAAACATAACGACAGTTCCATTAAACACACGCACGAACGCACGCATGCACACACACGAGCACACGCACACACACGTATATATATATATATATATATATATATATATATATATATATATATATATATATATATATATATATATATATATATATATATATATATATATATAGTATGAATCGATATAGCGTTTGAACGAAGTAAACAGACACCCACACGTTTGCTTCCTTGTTTACACACTAGCTTTCAAAGGATTAAGAAACATCGACACGATACAATGCTTGCAGATCTCGAACTTGAAGGGAAAGAACTTAGACTTGTAAAAAAAAAAAACAAGCTACAGTAAAAGTTGACAATGAAACAGGTCAATACCTGCCAGTCAAGAGAGGTGTGCGTCAGGATGTGTAACGTTTAGAGACGTTTGTTACTATTTAGTGAAAATATTATGAGAAAATTAAATGACATGAACGGAACTACCTTCGAGGACAAAACATCAACGTTATAATATATACAGATGATGCAGTAGGGGTTGTAGAGAATGAACACGATCTGCAACATTTAGCAAATGGTGGCATAGTATGTGAGTAACTAGGGCTAGAATTTAACTGTAACAAATAAAGATTACAGAACCAGAAACGATAATATACCATAAAGTAATATCCAAGTAAATGAGGCAATTATTTAATTGGTTAATTGTCATGGGATGATTAATCGTCTTAAGTGACCACCTGTAGCTGCCATTGGCTTACATATGGGCCGAAATATTTGTGTTGCGTTGTAATACAACATGTATGTTACCATGTTAACAACTTCCAAGTCATGTTTGCGAAACACCCCTACTTCCCATTTTCCGCCATCCATTTTTGTTTGATCAAGCCTACTTTTTGGCACTGAATCTGTTAAATAAGTGAATTAGTACGGCTATCTCGGAATAGTCATGATATGTGACAGAAGATGCCTTGCAGAGATAAGAAAAATAAGAATGTTCATGGCAAAGATACCCTTGTGAAAATCTAAAATCTAATCACTAAAAAACATAATGGAGGTCTGCATAGCCGAATAGATAACAACTTTCGTTCTTAAACATCCGGTGAGGTCAGCTTGGCCGAGGATAAGAACGCTGTTCTTAAAGATCCGGTGTGCCGATGCCGAGGTAAAGGGTTCAATCCCTACACCGGACAGTTGGACTAACATGTTAACCTATCGTCCTGGATTTGGGGACGTAAATTACAAGTGCTATGCTTAAGTTCAAAGCGAGCGAGCAACAAAAAAAAAAAAAAAAAAAAAAAAAACTCATCCTTGACTTGGTGTCGTAAATTACAAGTACCTCTGAAGTCGGAGTGGCGAGGGACACTGGTAATAGGGAAATTTAGACAAGAAAACAGTTACAATATTGATCTCAAAGAAAAAGGTGAACCAAAATGGGAAATCGAAATAGAAGGGAACATTCTTAACCAAGTGGATAATTTTAAATGCATAGAGGCATTTGTGACGTCAGGTGGAAGATGCACAATAGAGACTAAGAGCAAAATAGGGCAAGCAAAAGCTGCATTTCAGACAATGAAGAGTATCTTATGCAATAAGTCCCTATCACTGAATGTAAGAAAGAGAATGCTGATGTGCTATATAGGACTTGTTTTGCTGTATGGCAGCGAATCTTGGAATGTAAGTAAACAAATTAGGAACAACTTAGAAGCTACAGAGATGTGGTTCCTGAGTCGAATAATGCGAATTACTTGGACAGCCAAAGTAACTAACAACGATTGCCTGAAAGAGACTAATGAAACTAGAACATTACATACAACAATAAGAAAGAGACAAACAACTTTTTTTAGTCATGTAATGAGAAGAAAGTAATCGGAGAACATTGTGACAATTGGAAAGATCGAGAGGAAGAGAGGCTGAGGCAGACAAAGAGAAATGATGCTGAATAGAATAAGGCGGTGGCATAGAGGAATATCATTAGCAGAGTTGATCCAGAAGACCAAAGACCGAGATCTGTGGTGAGTCATGAATGCCTACGCCTTCTGGCATGGCACTTAATGATAATCCAGAAACAAAAATCAGTACAGAGCACTACAAGTGGGGGCATGTGTATTGACTACACTTGAGTTCAAAGCGAGTGAACAAAATAAAAAATACGCAATCACAGTAAAACATACAATGACAAAGTACGGTACAGTGTTCATAGTATGATATGCATGTGAAACATGAACAATAAGATGACAGACACGTAGGTAAACATCTATTGGCAGTGACATTGTGATTTCTGAGGAAAATACAAATAGTTCCAAGGATGCAAGAGGAAACGGATGAGGACATTCCTTTAACAAACTACGGAAAAGCGTTATTTTATTAGATAAATTAGACGTAGACAGTCATGATTGTGTGGCCAAATTGAGAGACAAAATACACTTGAAAGCTTAATGACAACTGGCAAAGTAATGAGAACAGAGCAAAGGGAAGGCAACGCTATAAAGACCCGGATTACTTGGCCACGTGGCATAATCGAGGACAGAATACAGAGCTGATCCAAACCTAATGATTGTGTGCGCTGGCAAGCCTTGACCGATAGCTTTTGTCGGCATGGCACATGCTGTTGATGTTGATACATCATGATGCAGTCAGAATGAAAGAAATAAATACATCGAAGGTTTGGAACAGAAATGTATATACTTGGACCTAAATACTGAGACAGTTTATCATAAATATCTGTGTATGCGCGCGCGTGCGTGCGTGTGTGTGGTTAAGAAGTATTGATGTCTCCGTTATCCTTATCAACTGTACACGCACTTGTTCTTGTTTTCTGTTGTAGGTTATCTGTAAGATCGCATATATTTGGGTGTTTATCAATGATGATATTGTTAATTACCTGCTTGTGTAATCACAATATCTCTTCAGTGTTCACTGTACATTCATCCAATGGCCTGTGCCGTGCACAACGAATCGCTCGTATCTGTCTTTCACAATTTCTCTATATCACTAATCAGATGTCCTGCCTGTGTTGCTGTAATGAGTAAATTATCTATGACATATTGAATCCATCCACGCTGTGGGCTTTGTCTTCTACGCTCTTTTTCAGGTACACTTCCCTCTTATTTTTTAGACTTTCATGTATGTTTACATGATCAATGTAATTCGTTTCCCCAGTCTCAATTTTATTTGTCTTAATAAAGAAACGCTGGTCTCTCTGGCCGAGGGGTTACAACACTTTCTCTCCGTAATCCCGTTTATCACGCAGAGTCTCGTAGCGGGCGAGAGCTGAGAGCGGTTCGACCCCCGCTGGTGACTTGCGGGATAACTGAGCCGGCCGCTCAGAAAGCAATGGCAAACTACTGAGCGTAATCTTGCCAAGAAATCAACAGACAGCTGAAAGATGCTGCTGTTGACAGCGATGTCATGTAAAGGATATGCGAATTAAAAAAATAAATAAATAAATAAAGAAACGTCTTCAATACTGAGTTTTTGTTTGATTGATCTGTCTGTTTTCTTTTGCATTGAATGAAGTTTGAATTTCCAATTTCCATTTCCAATTTTCGAAAAAGAAAAAAAATTCCAAATTCTGTCTCGTCTAACCTACTTCCTCATGGGTGGTTATTTTTGAGAGCCGTGGTTTTTGTGGGTTCATTCACCCTGATTCTTGTCTTGTGCGCTCTTACGAGTGAGTCCTATTTCGGACTGGTTTTGTCGTTTTGTGTCTGTGACGTCAGCTGGGGGATCGGTCCGCGGCTGTCCTTTGTTCCCGTCTCCTCTGGTGGCATATTTGGTAAGTGAAGTCTCCCAGCTTGACTGGTTGCAGTCCTTATAAGTACTTTTTATTTGGTCTTTTTGTCTCCTTTTTTGTGTATTTTCTGTATCAGCTTTTCGATGTTTTCATTTTCTTCCGTGTGCCTATTTTCACTGTCGAGTTTGAGTTGCTGTTGCCTTTCCATTTCCTCCTCCGTGGTCAGCCATGGGACGATCTCTCCGTCATCTATATAGTATTACCATGGGTGTTCGTCATCCTAGTATAAATCTGGCCCTTCAGCGGTACGGCAGGGCATTGATTTCCCCTTGAGTTTCTTGTACTTCTTTGCTTTTTCTTCCATGCGCCTTCCTTATTCCTTGCACTTGAGTTCGTATGTCCTCTTTATCTCTGCGATTTCTTCTTCGGTAAATATTGGCGGTATCGTGGCGTCCTCTCTGCCGTCGTCAGCGTGCTCATCTCGGTTTTCTTGGATGTCTGGCGGGATATTGGCTTCCATTTGACTGTTTCGAGCGTCGCGGTTGGGCTGCTGGCGGTTTTAGATTGCGGTTCTGGTTCGGTCTCTTGTTGCTTTTCATCTTGCGGTTTCCCTCTGAGTTCTTGTATGGCTTCTGTTGTTGTTTTTTTTTTAATTTTAGAAGATCCATTTCAGCGTTATGTAGATCTCTCTCCGCTTTGATGTCTCGTAGAATCTCTTCATTCTTCTTTGTGGACTGCAGCACGTGCTCCACCTCTTGTTTTATGTTTAGCTGGATCTCCTTTATTTCCGTAAGCAGCTTTACGTTGAGGTTGGACGGTGCCATTTTGTTCGCAGAAGCTTGACTTGTTTGTTTTTTTTTAGCTCGTCGATCTGGATTTGTAGTTGTGCTCTTTCATCTTACGAGATGCCCGTGGCTCTTTCGCACCTCCAACTTGCTTCCTTGTACGGTGTCCTTGTGGTAATGGCAATCTTTAGAACGTCTCGGTGATTTTGGAGGTACGGGCAGCCCAAGTATCTTGCTCCATTCTTTCCCAGGCAGTTGACGCACTTTCTCTTGTTGTTGGGTGCTTGGAAGTCCGTGTCCAGCTCGGCCAGCGGACACTCCTTGAAGGCGTGGTGATCGGCGCAGTACTGGCAAATTTCCGTCTTACTGCGACATGCTGCTCTGCTGTGGCTGACCCTCTGACGTCTTGATCATTGATTGATTCTTGGGATGAGTCTCTCTGGCTGTTGTATTTTCTTGTTGATTAATACTGTGGTCGGCATCTGGCTGCCCTCTGTCGTCACCACTGCCAGCGTGGTGGGGATCTTTGACTACGCCAGGGTCCGCCCCGCCTTCAAGATTCGGATATTGGGGTTCTCTTCTTGTAGCTGCTTCGTGATCTGTTTGTCTGATAGCTCCACTTGAATACGCTTGACAACCCATCTGACAGATTTTGAGTCGGTGTTTCCGACTCTGGTGTCTTTCTCCTCCTTCTCAGCTGTGTTGGCTCTTGTCTGAGGTGGGTTGTCGTCGATCTTCCTCGTGGTGTCTTCAGTAGTGACTGTAGTTTCAGGTTCTTTGAAGCTCGTAGGCAGGCACTTCAATTCGTCTTCTTGACGGTTTTGTCGGCTCCAACGCTGCACATCGTGGATGCCACGTGTCTTTTGGTGTTCTTGCAACATGCCATTTCCCCCCGTATCAGGCTTCTTGACTTGTTCAGGTGACTTGCTTGACAGCGCTCGCAGTTGCGAATGAGCGAGTTTTAATACTCTTCGGTGACAATTATGTACTCATGCGCGTATGTGCCATGTTGATGGTTTAGTAATAATCCAAGTTTCGCATCAGTGTATTGTCCCGAATTTAAACAATGAACTGATTAGAGAAATTAGACGTACGCAGTCAAGTATTCGTGGGCACGTTATAAGAAGAAATGAACTAGAGAATGTGGTAACAACTGGCATGACTGAGGGGAACAGAACAAGGATAAATATCCAGACGGCTCTCCCGCATGGCATAGTCGAATATCACAGAGCTGATCCACGACTCTGGTGAATGTATGAGATGACGAAGCATGATCGCCCATGCTTTTCAGCAGGATGACGACGCCGTCACAAGAGATATGCATGCTCTTAGTATTCTTACTGTTGTTGTACTATCTGTTCCGTTCCATAAAGATGTTAATTGCTTAAATTTGTTGAGGAGCATGTTTGTTTGTCTTCTAATTTCTGTCATCACGTTTCCTGCGTCTATCAGCAGAGAACCCAGATATTCGAAACTGATCACTTTCCGTAATTTTTCACATTGATAAATATATCTGTAGCCATAATTGTTTTATCGGTTGGCTTTGTTGCACAACGATAAAAGGTTGGTATTTCACGTTGTTCTTGCGCTGACTTAATTAGTTTACAATTCCCATTTTTAGTTATGATAATGATACTGTTATCAGGATAACAAACAACCAGTGCTTCCATCGCCCCGATTACAAGTGGATTATATTATTCTGTGTCGATATTTCCGTTTCAGTTCTCATTATGGTGTCAGTATAAAAATCCACAATTAACGAAATTAAATATCATTTTAGTCATCATTCTGTTACGTTTTGACATATACAAGAACAAAGCGTTGAACGGCAAATTACACTATTAAAATACTTATATTTGCTGACGATCAAACACTAATTGCAAAATTAGACGCAGAATTACAATTGCACATAATCAAATAACATATCCCATTTGAACAGAAGGACCATATATCGCGATACTAAGGTCATTGTGTTATTTATTTCCTTTCGTGGTATCTTCCGCAATTTAAATGCTCAGTGAATGCACATTTACATTATAATACTCGTGCATTTGATTATGTACCATGTTTGGTTCAAACCTACCTTTTGCTTGACACTGAATCAGTTAAAAGAAACAACAAATCAGACGTCAAAGACTATACAATTTGATCTACAGAAAAGAATGTCCGTATGGTATATACATATGAATCGGTAGCAGCATATGGTTATGAAATGTGAGGAATGTGTAAATAATAATTTGAAATGTGGTGTTGCAAAAAATGAGAAGAACCACCTGGATTGAACAACTCACAAATGAAGAAATTCTGAAAACCATAACAGAAAACGAAGACCTCTTCTCCATCCTTTCCTTCATTTACCAAAGTAAAGTCTCGTGGGAGAAAAATAAAACTAACAAAGAAAGACACTGCATAGTATACAATAAAGAATATCGTGTGACGTAAGTATTTTATCATTGAAAATTGAGATGTATGGGGACAACAAACAGAAAACTTTTGAATAGAGAAATTATCATTATGTGGGAAAAACTAGGCAACACAAGCGGAGGAAGACAGAGATGGAGAGGGGGAGAGAGAACGAACGAAGGAACGAATGAACTTTATTTTCAAAGGGTAACAAATTGGGTACGCAGGCCCGTCTTACATTGAGCACTTCCAATCACTCATCTTTCGTTCATCAATAGTGCATAATATATTCACACAGGAAAAAAACATTGTCAAATGTATATTGTAGACATATACAATGCATATTCCATGTTATGAAACACCCACCTACACATCCCCCATCCACCCACACATCCCCCACCTAACCACACACACACCTCCATGCATACATACATTCCCACACCCATCCACCGATCCCCCACCCACACGTCCCACACTCACACACATCCCCCACCTACACAATCTTCCCATCCACCACACATCGCCCACACACACGTCCCCCACCCATCCACACACACACACACATAGGTACACATACATGCACCCACCGACCTATTCTTAACCCACACATCCCACACCCACCACACATCCTCAACACACGCGTCCCCCACCCATCCACACACACAGGTACACATACATGCCGCCACCGACCCATCCTAAACCCACACATCCCCCACCCACGCACATCCCCCACCAACGCACACACCCCACATATACACATCGGCCCACCCACACACATCCTCCACGCATCCCATAACCCACCAACACTCACTCATCCATTTATACTCCACCATCCACCCACACACCCCCAACAACCCAGCCAAACACACATCCCCCGACCACACAACCCCACACACACATCTCCCCGCCAACCATCCCGCACCTACCCACACACAAATCCTGCATTCACCCACATATCCCCCTTCTTACATGCATCCCTCATCCAAACAATTTCCCCCACCCATCCACACTCCCGAACCCATCCACACACATCCCCCACCTATCCCCCAAACTACACACACTCACCCATCCACACATCCTCTACCCACCCACCCTTCAATCACCCATCCCCAAACCACACACACATCTCTCCACCCATACACATATCCCCCACAGATATCCCCACCCATCAACACATACCCCATCCACAAACACACACCTCCCACCAACACACACCTCACACCCACACATACCCCATAAAAACATATCTCCCCACCCACACACACACATCCCCCATCCATTCAGTCATTCCCATATGCATTCCCCCACTCACGAAATCATCCCTCAACCACTCACACCCACACATCCGCCACAACCCTTGAACATACACATATCCCATCTACCCACCCACATTCACACACCCCAACAAAGCAGCCACACACACATCTCTTACCCTCACACACATCCTCCACAAACCCGCACATCCAACACCCAACCACATCTTCCCCTACCCATCTCCCACACCCAAATACACATCAATCCCCCAATGTACACACATCCTCCACACCCTTACACACCCATTCACCTACACATCCCTCACCCACCTACATATCCACACACACATGCCCCACATAAACAACCCCCAAACCCCAACCCCACACACTTCCAACCATCACCAAAACATCCCCCACCCCACCCCTCCACACACACACCACATCCCTTCACCCACCCATACATCCCCATCCATCCACACAATACCGCCACACACAATCCCTCCACACATACATCCCCCACACACCTCCCACACACACACATCCACCACAGACACACCCACACACACATCCTCACATGTAGATACACAAATGATGCCTCACATAATCACTGAAACTATTATGACCAAACTCCCACACTTTACAGACACATACAATGACGATTATTGTGATCATTCGGGCAAAAATGGTAAAAAATGAGAAAAAATTGTACAAATCAAATCAAATCAAATCAACTTTATTTTAAAAGGGTAACAAATTGGGCACGCAGGCCCGTCTTACATTCGGCCCTTCCAATCACTCGTCTTTCGTTCATCAAGAGCATTATACATTTACATAGGAAGAATGATAAACATTGTGAAATGAATGTTGTAAACATAATCAAGACAAATTACCATGTTTTAAGGCCCACCTCCCACCTACCCATACATTACCCCACCCATACACACAACCCCACCTACCCACACACACACACCCAGGGACACATACATCCCCCACCAAGCAACTTATCCCCTCCTACACATCCCCCACCCATACACACTGCCCTCACCTGTTCCCCCAACCCAAACACACTCGCCACCCACAAACATCCCCCACCAACCCACACATCCCACGCCCACCCACATACACATCCTAACCCATACATCCTCTCCCCCACCCACACCTCCAATCACCTATCCCCCAGCCACATCTCCATCGACCACATATTCCCCACCCACGCACACACATCCCCCACCAACCCACGCATCGCAAATCCACTCACACATCTCCGAAACATACACACACATTCCCACCAACTTACATCTCCCTACCCTGACAAACACACATCAACCTAACGATCTACACATCCCCAATCCACACACACACACACACACACACCCCGCCACCCTCACATACATCCTCCACCCACCCACACATGCCCTAACCCAATCCCCCATCCCACACACTCCAACACGCACATCACATAATCCTCTACCACGCAATATTCCAAACCCACTCACCGCACACATATCCCTCACCAACACATCCCACACCCACATACCACCATGCATCCCCACCTACACACCACACACATATCCCCCACCCACATACCACACAATATTCCCACCCACACAGATACCCTTACCCATCCACCCCACATACCCCGACTCACACACACCCCACCCACACAATATCCCCAACCAACACACCACGCTCCTCTCCCCACCTACACATGCATATCCCACCCATCCACAGACACTCACTCACTCACACACACATCCTCCACTACGCACCCACACACCCCCACCCACCCCAACCAACCATCTCTCGATCATAATACCCCTACCAACAGACATCCTTCACCCACTCACGCATCCCACCCCGACACATACACATCCCTCACCCACCTACACATCTGTAAGCCACTCATACACCCCCACCCACACATTCTCCATCCACGCACACATCTCCCACCCACACACCCCCACCACCCACACATACTTCTCCCAACCACCACACACCCTATTCACCCACACATATCCCTCACCCATACACATTCCCCGCACCCACCACACACATCCCCCACACAACAAACTATCCACCACCCACACACATATCCTTACCCATACCACCACAAACATACCTCTCATCCGCACATCCCCCACCAACACACCGCAATTATATCCCAAACCCACACACCATAAACTTTTCCCCACCCGCCCTTAAATCCCCAATCCACCCACACAATCCCCTACCGACACAACCCCGCCACCCACACATACTTTCCCAAACCATCCACAGATCTCCACCCACCCACACATATCCCCCACCCAAACACACATCCGCCGCATCCGTCCCATACACATATCCTCCACTCATACAGATATCCCCCACACATATACATTGTGCAACTTAAAAATTAATGATGTAATTCAACGCTCTCTCTCTTTTACTTTCACACACACACACACACGCACACACACATACACACAAACACACACACATATACACAAAACACACAGACACATATACACACACGCGCACGCACACACGCACACACGCACACACGCATGCACGCACGCACGCATGCACGCACGCACGCATACATACATACATACATACATACATACATACATACATACATACATACATACATACATATACATACATACATATACGTACGTACGTACGTACGTGCGTACATACATACATACATACATACATACATACATACATACATACATACATACATACATACATACATACATACATACATACATACATACATACATACATACATACATACATACATACATACATACATACATACATACATACATACATACATACATACATACATACATACATACATACATACATACATACATACATACATACATACATACATACAT
>JACEFZ010000029.1:0-15000 GCA_014155875.1 Cepaea nemoralis | reverse complement strand
AGAGAGAGAGAGAGATTTGGGCAGTTTAAACAGCATGGTAGTAAATAATAATATATAAAGCTTGATCATTATTACTTGCTATGCAGATACGCGTCGACGGTTATGGTTCGCCATTTCACACCATTACCAGATTGATCAGGTCTGTTATCCAGTGTCGCCAAGCCATCCTGGTATTTATCTCTCTGCAATTCCCTGGCTCGTTTCCTACCAATTTGGTGATTAAATCCTTTCGTTTGTTTCTCCCCATAACGTGCCCAAAATATTGTGACTACTTACGTCTAATTAATCTCACCAATGTACGGTTTTCATGTAATTAGTCGTTCATGTTGTACTCCATCAAAGCTTTCTTGTAGTCTATAGCATATATATTTTTCTGAACTTCTATATATATTTTTCAATTAGAATCCTCAAATAAATTATTGCTTCTTTAGTGCCACTGTTTTTGCGGATCCCAAATTGTTCTTCAGCTAATCTATTTTATTAGCTTATATTTTGAATTCTTTCTTTTATGGCCTTGAGGAATATCTTAATTATATGTCTCATTAAGTTAATAGTTCTGTAATCAACAGCTCTTGGCTTCTTGGATTGTGTAATGAAAATTGATATTTTCAAATCCTTGGGGATGTACCTAGTATGTGTGTGTATATATATATATATATATATATATATATATATATATATATATATATATATATATATATATATATATATATATATATATATATATATATATATATATATATATATACAATGGCAAACTACTAAGCGTAATCTTGATAAGAAATCAACAATCAGCTGAAAGATGCTGATGTTGACAGCGATGTCCTGTAAAGAAAATGCGAAAAAATAAATCTCATCTCATCTCATCAAGATGATCATTTACCGGTCATCCCACAGAACTGTGTGACTTACTTATTGCTTCGCCCTCGTAACTTTTTCTACCCAGCTATACACCGCTTTACGGGACAAACATTTGTCAGCATACACACTGACAACCCACCTTGGCGGGAGACTTTACGCGAATGACGCCGAAGTTGAATGTGAATTGAATACGTGGTTTAGAAAACAGAGTACGCAGTTCTATTCAGCGGTTTGGGAGGACTAATAAAACGATGGGATAAGTGCATCAATGTTGGTGGAAATTATGTTGAAAAATAAAGCGACAATTTATGTATAAAAATAAACTGGTTTCAAGTTGTTATTATATTTAGTTATTTTTCTATAGCCATTTGTGACTTACTTATTAACTTACCTTAGTATATGCTTGATGATTTTAATGTTCGTGTGGGCAAGAACATGGGTTTATGGCCAATGTGCCTTAGAAAATACAAATTTGGTCGCATCAATGACAATGGGTAAAGGCTGCTGGAGCATTGCACCAGAAACGACCTATGTATTACAAACTCCTTTTATCTAAACAAAAGAGCGGCATAAAGTCACATGGAAACACTCGAGATCCGGCCACTGGTATCAGCTGGACTTCATCTTCACACATCCTTGACGAAGCGGTCAAGCCGTCTGATACCGGGAAACGTCCTTCGGTTCACGAGTGCATTTTTTTCGGAGACTCCTGTGGGTTGTCGCTGGAGCTAAGGAGTTCGTGCTTTATGCGATGCTTTCGGTTGTCCGCGCTGCGGAAAGAGACTGAACTCATATGGGATAAGAACCCGGTGTAATGAAGTCTACCCTGTCTACTTTTAAGCGACTTTTAAGCGACGGAGACATCATTTATTCGAAGTTAGCACAGTGCTGATTGTGATGCTGATCATTCTTTGCTTGTTGCAAGGGTTAGGCTGAGACCAAAGAGAATTTACACGGCTAAACACAAATCTAGCCCCAGGATTAATATTATTAACACCCTAGATCCTGATAAGTGCTTTGTGTTTCAAAGGCAACTTGAAGACCCTTTCACTGATACATCAGAAAAATGTACAGTAAGTGAAAAGTGGGGGATACTTAAGTAAACTCTGTATAAAACAGCGGTAGGGGTTTATGGCAATGTGGATCATAAGATGCAGGACTGGTTTGCTGAAAACAACCAGACAATGCTGACCTAGATCGATAAAAAGAAGATAGCTCTCTTAAGAAACAAGTAAAGAAATACGCGATTCACTCTGAGTTGAAACAAACTAGACAGGATGTGCAAAAGAATGCCAAGCAGTGTGCAAACGACTTGTGGATCAAGTTATGCCAAACGACTGGTGGATTAAGTTATGCAAGTGCACTCAAAATGCAAGTGATAAGGGAAACATCAGAAGCATGTATGAAGGGATAAAAATGCCTGTCGTCCAATAATAAAAAGAAATGTACCACTGAAAATCTTGACAGGAGAGATCATCACTGATAAGAAACAGCAGATGGATAGAAAGACAGGGCAATATTTGGAGCTTTACTCAAGCGAGACCAAACTAGCGGATGATGCACTCAATGCGATAGAGACTCTGCCAACACTTGACCACCTGGGCACACTTCCTACCATAACCGAACAGTGTGCTATTAATGAACTTGCATCTGACAAGGCTCCAGGTAAGGATGGGATTCTAACAGAGGTTATCAGGAGTAGGCAAGACACACTCACTCTACAGATCCACCAGCTAATAGAGCTATGCTGGCGAGATGGACAAATCCCACGGAATTTCAAAGAGTCATGCATCGTAACACTACAAGAACAAGGGAGGGAAAAAAAAGGGAGGGGGGGGGGGTCGGAGTGACTGTAACAACTATAGGGGTATTTCACTTCTGTGTATCGCTGGGAAAGTATTTGCCAGAATTGTTCTGCTCAGACTTAAAGTCTTGGGAGATCAAGTCTATCCCGAATAACAGTATGGCTTTCGACGGAACCGGTCTACCATTGATATGATATTCTCATTGCGACAAATGCAAGAAACATGCCGTGAGCAGAATCAGCCACTGTTTAATGTCTTCATCGATCTCACGAAGGTCAGATTTGGTCAGTCGCGAGGGTCTGTTCATCTAAGCGGGACCTCAACTGACTTTGCTTACATGAGTTGATACAGTACTGGACCACTGAGGAGAAGCATGATCGCCCAAACCAGTTGGGGAGACACACGTTGCTTATAATGATGTTACCACACATTTATTTTTGGAGCCGCGATGCCGTAGTGGCCAGATTTTCGCCTATCTTCCCTGTGGTCAAGGGTTCGTTCGTCACTGGAGTGGATTCAAATTTTAAAAATCGACCGAGGCTGCCTGGTTGAACCAGCCTAAAATGTGTACTAGGAACTGTCTTGGGAAGTAAGGCGGCCGGCGCGATACTGACCCCAGACCCACCGAGTAACGACTGGTCTATACAAATATGTGTCACATGCCCTTTGCGCCTTATAATGTGTAAATGGGATCGTTGCTTACATATGTCGTTTAGAAAAGACCAGAAACGTTATAGCTGTCATCACATACGATCACAGAAATCACATGCTCACCACAGAAAACCGATCACACGGGACGAAAGGGAAAACATTACATAGTGGTTTTCAACAAGGTACATTAATCTCATGTATATATCGTGAACTATTTATAAAGTGGCAGAACTTCGAATATACTTTACTTACATACGTCGTTTAGAAGAGAGAAGAGACGATATAAATATAACTATAGGCAAATCGCAGACAAAAAATAATCACCACATATAAGATATCACATATAGCAATAGGGACAACATTAGACATCTGATTTTTAAATGTTGCAGTAATCTCACGTCGATATCGCTGCATGAATGTGAAGTGCAAGAACATTGAATATATATCGTGTGGGATTATCCAGTCGTCAGACTATTATCATATTTCTAAACATGTCACTCTTTCATTCATGACATGCGCATAATTTTGTGAATACAAATTCATGGTTTTCCCTTCACATCCACATCCTCGTTTGATATCTGAAAGTTGCCTTTTATCATCAATCTTCATCTGCCGGCCAGCTAAGGTGAAAAATTGTGCACTTATTCCGGTGTGAACTCGGTCATTTTAATTGCATTTGCCCAACTATAGTGTGCTACCCCTAATATACCCATGGGGAGTGTAGCCGAGAGCATCCTGTCATCAAACAGAGACCATTCTGGCCTTTCTCATAATCTATAATACAACACCTTAGATTCAAATATACTCGCCCATAGACCTGTTGGGAACATGCTGGCCCATTCTGTTACAAAGAGATAAATGTTAGCTACGTGTCTAGAAAAAAATTCATCCCATCTTCTTCAAGTAATCATACAAAGAAATACTATTTCACTGTTCGCGCTTATTCAGCTGAAATCATAGTTCGCCAGAAGTGTTGGGGTAGAAATAAATATGGGCTGCGAAATATAGTTAGTCCAAGTCGACTCGACTAGATTCGACTTATAGAGTGGAAAAAACAAACAAAAAACAACCACATGGAGTTCCTCCTACTGCTGTCTCAGACGTGGTTATAGTTAAGACCAGTTTTTTTGCTGCTTTCTTGATAAATGTTCCTCTTTGCAGATGTATTTTCTTTGTTACTGCAGATTTACTGCTTTCGTCGTCAGTTAGAGTTCGTGCAGTGCAGTAATATTTGCACTGTTTTCTTGCTGTGCTTCCGTCCGTCAGTGATGGTACAATGTACGTCTTTTTGAGAACTCTTGGATGAGATTATTAAAGTATTTACCATCTCCTTACCGCTGTATCGTGCTTTTTACTTAATCCAAGCAGTGGAGATCAGTTTATATGCTATTGCTGTTATTTCATCTCATGTTTATGAATATAATTTGTATACTTACTGGGGCTAGAACTCGCGTGGAGCCACGATACAGACCCAGGGGGAAAGGGCTCCCTGCACAGTAACTGACAGCGATTTAATATATACAGGAAAGAACATATTTATATATATGGTATATTTAAGACATATCATATATTATATTACACTGTATCACCACAGACTGCACCATAAAACAATTTATCTAGGAAACAATAATTGTTACATTAAATTTGTCGTTTCTTTGATTCACATCATCATCATAATCCAGTGGCTTGCCGGCTGGTGTGGGTGATCATGCCTCTCCACAAATTACGATCTCCTGCGTCACGGATCAATTTGAGTATTGACTCGCTTCCGTGCCATGACACAAGACTGCCAATAATCTATTCACGCTGTCTTCCTCTCTCTCTCTTTCCGCAAATCTTTCCGGTTATCACAACATGTTCCAATTTTGTGTCTTCTTACAACGTGGCAGACAAAAACGAGGACTGCCTCTTTCTGTATTTGTGATAAGTTGTTTTTGCGACTAAGCTTCCCTTAAAACATCCTGATTTGCTCTTGTTGGCCGTCCAACTAATTTTCAGCATTTTTCTATAAAACCACATCTCCAAGACTTCCATGTATTTTTTTTAGCAAGTGTACTCTGGCCACATACAAATAGATAATATGACCATTAAAAGAACGGAAACATACAAATACCTGGGTACAATCTTCAACTGCTCAAACATCATAAGGGAAGAAATACAAACTAGAATCAATTCTGGAAATAAGGTATACTATGCACTACAACATCTACTAAAATCAAATGCGCTATCTCGTAACACCAAAATCACTATATACAAAACACTGATCAGACCAGTTGTGCTGTATGGCTCTGAAACCTGGAGTACAACGAAAGGAGACGAAGCCTTGTTACAAACCTTTGAGAACAAAATTTTAAGACGCATCTTTGGACCCATTAGGGATACACAAAGTGGAGAGTGGAAAAGAAGAAGTAACAAAGACATTTATGATCTGTTTAAGTCCCCGCTAATCACTGGTATCATGAAGGCTAATAGACTACAATGGCTGGGACATATAGAAAGAATGGAAGATAATAGGGAAACAAAACTCGCTTACACTCAGAAAATAAATGACCGTAGACCCCGAAGTAGACCAAGAAGGCGGTGGAGAGATAATACATATTGACATAAGCCTGGGTCATTGACATTGAGTTGAGTGACCGGGCATGAGGAAGAATGGAGATGAGAGTGGGAGACAGTAAAGTGACTGACCTGGCTACGAGGAAAACAATCAACCCTCAGAAATAATGGGGCGGATATGAGTGGAAATCCCCAGGGGGGGGGGGGGGGGAATGGGTCGAAAAAGAGTTGTGTGTTGTGTGAAGTGAGGAGACTGAAAAGGCAGTGAGAGAAGAGACCGACTGCGGGTCAGGTCGTTTAAGAGAGAGCTCCGTGTTGTGTTGTTCTCCGAGTTGTGAAGACAGGCCTGGACCCAGAGTGGTTTCTGTAGTGAGTGTAGGCCTAAACCCAGAGTGGGTTCTATGGTTGAGCAGTGGCTCCAACCCAATGTGTGGGTTGAATTGTGGGAGATCCAGCCGTGGATTGTAGCTGGATTACCTGTCTTGTGGATTGAGATTAGAAGCAGGCGTGAGAAGCCAGTGATGTGTGTGGTTAAATTGTGAGGAGGATAGTTACATTCTATGGATTACATTGTTTCTGGATGTATAATCATGTTCCGTTTGTCCGTCTTAATTTTGTAATAAAGGATTATGTGCGCCAACGGAATCTTGTTTAATGCCTGGTGAATATGCACTGCGGGGGTGAGTTACATTGCAAGACAGATATCTCCATTGACACACCATGAGTATCGTTACCTAGACAACGACCATCACACAATAATATCATGAGCATATCATCGTAAGAACTTCGTGATATTATCATCAAGAGAAAATCTGTGACAATCTGTGAGCTCGTCCGATCAAGAACATCTGGGCGCTCGTCGCTTAGTAAGGAGTATCTGAAAGGCCACGTACGGTCAAGAACATTATAGACTGTGTTGTCATTCTGAGATATTTGTGGGCTTTTCGCGGAGAGAGGGAGTGTGTCCACCGTATAAACACTGAGTTTTTCTCCGTGCGGGAACTGGCTACAGCAGTTCACGTCAAGTCCACTACAGGTGAATTGGAACCAACCATATCGCTGAAGCGAGAGGGGGTGATAAAGACACGCCATACAGACTAACCGGGAGAGTCCATTACGGTGACAGGTAAATTTGATACCAGGCAGTAGTGCTGATACTAGCAGAAGCGGCGATGAAAGACCAGTGTTGAATCCAGAGTGGCGAGGGCAGCGTGTGTGTGTGTAGAACATCCGCTGTCGGTGATAATGACAGGATTGGGAACCAAAGATAATTGACAGGTGTGTGTGTGCTGGAGGCAAGCGCACTGTGTTTGTTGCAAGTTGACTGGTCAAGATTATTCGAGACGCAGTAAAATAGGACGGTGGGTACACCCAGCGTCCAGGTATGGGGAAGTACATGTTTGGAAAACAGAGAAAAATTGGCATCGCTGATTTGACGGACAGTTGACTGAAGGGGATAGTAACGGTACCCCTACAGCAGCCGTGCGGGCAGAAGGGGAAAGTGTTTGTGTAGAGGGGAAAAGTGCCCGGGTCAGTTTACAGTGTTATTAGGGGGCCAAGGGTACTCAGGTACTGACTTGAGGGCCGGGAAAGGGTCAAGGCCGTGGCAGGGGAAAGTTACTGAGATTTCCCAAAATGGTAAAAAAGCTGTTTTTGTGTGAAAAAAGACTTTATGTTCGGTTTTTGTTAAAACCCCTTTGTGTTCATTCCCTTATAATCAGAAAAACTTTTTGTCAACGATTGATGACGTGGCATCTCCGCAAACATAGTTGCATACAGTTCCCAAAAAAGAACTGACTGTACAGAGTGAAAGAGTTGAACATTTATTGCCATTATTTTGATCTTTTTTTTTGGGTGAACCAAAACTTTAAAGATACAGCGAAGCGCCTCTCCGAAACGAGAGTAAAAACATATCGAAAGAACACTTTGGATAATTATTATTACCGTCAACTTTTCCCGAATTTGGGAAACTTTTGATCCCCAAAGTAAATTCAGGAACCCTCAAAAAACAACAAGTCGCTTTGAAATCCAGCGTCGTAGACTTTTCCAGCCGGGGCGAATAACAAATTTAAAAACGAACAAAAATTTTTGGTGACGAATAAAAAGAATTTTTGGGCGACGGATTAATAGGCCCATATTTGTGGGCCCAACCCAGTTACACATTTTTTATTTTTTTTTTTTGCTCCCATCGTCATATTTATTGTTGTCGGGTGTTACGCAATTATTTGTATGTGGCCATGTTTGTCAAGAGTGGGGAAATTTTGTGTGTTTCTCGAAGGCCGGGAGACGGGGCGAAAAGTTATTTTCCCTGGGGTTCACCATATATAATGTCTGGGAAAAAATTGAAAGGTCGGTTTTATTGGTTCTGCAGGGAGGGTCCTAAATTATATAACGTGCCAGTTTGTGTTTGACTGTAAAATTTCTGTATAATTTTATGCTATAATTTTTTTTTTCTTCTTTTTTCTTTTTTTCGTTATATTTACTATGATTTTTGCTGTGTTGGATAGATGTTATTATCGTGCACTTTTGTCGTGTCTACTATCTAGTGGTATCTGAGTCATTTTATTTTTACGCGCACTGTGGATGTCCCTACACAAGCTTTTTTTGTTACTGTGGTTTATTTCTGTGTCATCATCGTCTCCGTGTACTCAGCTTGTGAAGTCTAGCGTTGGATAGTCATCACTTAGTGTTATCATCCATTTGTTTGTATTGTTTTTTATATGTAGTTTAACAATTTTTCAAGGGATTTTATGAATTTTTTGGTCATAATATATAGATATAAGGGAGTATAGGTGATACTTCCCCCTCACTACCTAGTGCTTATGAGTGACGGGGTGAGTACAGAGTGATATTGTAGCACTACGGATTTACGTACACAGGGAGTGCAGGTTACTTAGGGAAGTGACACAAAGACTAACAGCAGAGTCTGACATTTCAGTTGGCTGATTCACAGCAACGTGTCCACAATAAAAGATCCCTACTTTAATGGATTATATTTAAGCAGGTGAAAGAATAGGCCTGAAAGGTAAAGAGTTCAAAGTATGCCGAAGCAAAAGAACAACAACAGATTGAAAGAGACCAGAGACAAGCCGAAAGAGAACAGAGACAGGGAGAACTCGAGGCCAACCGCCTCAGGGAAATAAGTTTGCTGAAAAGGAAGCCAAGCGTCTACAGGAAGAAAAGTTAGCTGGAGAGAACAAAAACAGGCTGAAATGGAAGCCAAGCGTCTACAGAAGAGAGAGAGCACACATGAGAATAAATTGAGAAAGAGAAGATTAAGATGGAAGCAGAAATTTCTATTAAAAAATTAGAATTTGCATCGAAGGGTCAAAGTGAGGAAAGTAAAAGACCTTCGCAGTCGTCACAGAGATTAAAACTGCCATACTTTACGGACCGAGACAACCTTGAAGCTTATCTTGACAGATATCAGGCATCAGCGAAAGTGTTAGGCATCCCCGAAGACCAGTATGCTATTAGACTAGGGGAGCTTCTTACGGGCAAGGCACTAGACACCATGTTCAATTTACCTGTAGAAGAAAGGAACAACTACACTATCTTACGTCAACGTTTGCTGACAAAGTTCCAACTAACGGAACATGGATATAGAACAAAGTTTAGACAGTTAGGGCCAGAGACAAATCAAGATTTCACAGACTTTGTTAACACAGTAAGAACACATTTAACAAATGGATGGAGCTTGCAGAAGTAGGGAAAGATTTTAATAAATTAGTAGATCTAATGTTAAGAGACAAGGTAGTATCTGCATGCAATTCTAATTTAGTGGCGTTCTTTGAGGAACGGAAGCCAAGGACATAGACACAATGTCTCAGTTAGGGCAAAACTACATGACTGCACATCCTAACGTATCTATTGGAAACTAATGAGTGAGGAAATAGTCTGTGCAGCGTACACTAAACAGGACCAGAATCCAGTCATCAGACCAAGGGCGAAAAGTGTGGATTCAGCACAGAAAGGTGAGCAACAAGAACTTCAAGATAATGGTTTCCGAGGAAACAATGTTGGTAGAGTAGGACGGTACCCATATAGAAGAGGGAAGTTCCAGAGACGTCCAAATTATGCCGGATGTTGGAATTGTGGGAGCTGGAGACACAGGGCAGCAGAGTGTGATGCACAACCATCAGATGGACCAACGAACAACACTAAAAGGGAGATTACTTGTTTCAAATGTGGAAAGAATGGGCATATCAGCCATCAATGTAGGATGAGAGAAACAGAGCACTCAAATGCAGCGCAAGTAATTGAGACGCTGAACAATGAAGATTGTAGTGGGTGCAAACCTCTTTTTGAAAAAGACAGTCAGCCAGTCCTAATATGTGGTCACACAGTGAAAGCAGGATCAGCAGTGCATGAAGGAGGAAGTCTGAAGCTGCATCAGGGATTTGTCAATGATAGACCAGCGTTAACAATTAGGGATTCCGGATGTACGTCTATCGGAGTGAGGAGAAGTTTAATAGGTCCCTCGGATTATACAGGGAAAAAGATTAGATGCATAACATTCAACGGCACAGTAGAGTTCTACCCATTAGCCATAATAACAGTAAAAACACCATATATCACTGGAAGAGTGACAGCGTGTGTTCTGGACTCACCAGTGGCTGATTTGATCATAGGAAATGTTATAGGAGTTAAAGATTGTACAGAAGAGGAAGTAGTTTATTGGGACCGAAAATATAGTGTAAGCAGTAACGAGGTAGTTTACCACAAGAGAGCCTAAATTGGAGAGTATAGCTGAGGTAGGAGAGGCACTTGAAGTAGACACAGGAACTCAGGACAAGGATAGTACAGCGGAGCAGATGAGAGTGGATCCCATATATAGTGCTAGTGAATCCCAGAGACAAGATACTACTCTGAACAAATGTTCCCAAGGGTGTAGGAGAGTAGAACATAGGCAGTCAAAGAAAGGTAGATGGTGCTTCGAGAGGAAGAACAATGTTCTCACTCGCAGGTTTTCAGAGAGCAGAACTGCACGTGGGCAAGGAGCAGTACCTTTAGCACATAGAGACCGATATACTAGAACAGCTCAGGATAGTGCATGTGCAGGGCACATAGGCAAAAGGCGTATGCAGCAGAAAGCAAGGTGCCAGGTATATGGGCCAAGATTGAATAAAGAGCTCAGACTAAACAGAGACTCAAGTGTAACGGTGCAATATGCAGATGGGAAAGTTGAGTCAGGTCAAAAGAGTTTTCGCGACATTACTGACCCAGGGCTAGGGATAGCAAACAGATGTTGTAATTGTAGAGGTACCATGAGTCATGGGTACATGAAAGGTAGACACAGCATCGACAGGAATCAGAGGTGGGTTAATGCAAGAACAGAGCCACCTGATATAGGGTCGGTACACAAATAGTATTGTGGGGTCGTGAAGTAGTAAGAGACCTGTGGGTACATAAGTATAATGCTTTTCTATGATGTATTATTATTATTATGTGATGTAGTAGTTCATGCATTGATACACAAGATAGATGGTTGTATTTATGTGTGATGATTATAGATGAGCATTTGATGTATTATGTAGTGTGGTAGCTAGAGTAAGGTGCAGCCATACTTAGGGCTACCCAGGCTATATGTCTGGGTCACATGTTTAGTAAGTTTTAGTCTCCCAATATTTGAAAACGAAGTTTTCTTTTAAGAGGGGGGTGATGACATAAGCCTGGGTCATTGACATTGAGTTGAGTGACCGGGCATGAGGAAGAATGGAGATGAGAGTGGGAGACAGTAAAGTGACTGACCTGGCTACGAGGAAAACAATCAACCCTCAGAAATAATGGGGCGGATATGAGTGGAAATCCCCAGGGGGGGGGGGGAATGGGTCGAAAAAGAGTTGTGTGTTGTGTGAAGTGAGGAGACTGAAAAGGCAGTGAGAGAAGAGACCGACTGCGGGTCAGGTCGTTTAAGAGAGAGCTCCGTGTTGTGTTGTTCTCCGAGTTGTGAAGACAGGCCTGGACCCAGAGTGGTTTCTGTAGTGAGTGTAGGCCTAAACCCAGAGTGGGTTCTATAGTTGAGCAGTGGCTCCAACCCAATGTGTGGGTTGAATTGTGGGAGATCCAGCCGTGGATTGTAGCTGGATTACCTGTCTTGTGGATTGAGATTAGAAGCAGGCGTGAGAAGCCAGTGATGTGTGTGGTTAAATTGTGAGGAGGATAGTTACATTCTATGGATTACATTGTTTCTGGATGTATAATCATGTTCCGTTTGTCCGTCTTAATTTTGTAATAAAGGATTATGTGCGCCAACGGAATCTTGTTTAATGCCTGGTGAATATGCACTGCGGGGGTGAGTTACATTGCAAGACAGATATCTCCATTGACACACCATGAGTATCGTTACCTAGACAACGACCATCACACAATAATATCATGAGCATATCATCGTAAGAACTTCGTGATATTATTATCAAGAGAAAACGTGTGACACATATACAGACCTACAAGCACTTGGATCATCAACGACTGGCAAGAGAAGGTCCACCAGAGAGACGAATGGAGACGGATTGTATCTGCAGCAAAGAACCTCAATGGCTCGGAACGCTGAAGAAGAAGAAGAAGAAGAGTACTAATTGTAAAGGGCTCGCAACCGTATGTTAAAACTAGTTCTATGTAACATACAAGAACTCTTTTCCTGACTTTTAATGACAGTGACTTATTGCACAAAACATTCTTCATTCGATAGAATGTAGTGTTTGCTTGTCCTATTCTGCTCTTTATCTCAGTGATGCGTCTTCCGTCTGATGTCATCCATGTGCCTAGATATTTGAATTTCTGCACTTGCCCCAAAATAACGTCCTGTACTGTAATTGCGCATTTAGGCACAATATGTTTGTTTGATATCACCAAAACTTCTGTCTCTCTATTATTCAAACTATGGCCCATTCTTTCACTTTCTACAATCACTGTATCTATAATTGCCTGTAGATGGTTCTGACTTATTGCTACCAAGACGGTGTCGTCAACATAAAGCAAGTTATTTATATTATATCCACCAACCAGGATCCCTGACATATTTTCTGTAGATCTCATTATATATTCACTGTACAGCGAGAACAAATCAGGAGACAATACACAAACTTGTCCGACGCCCTTCTTTATACACTGAAATGTTTCTACAAGGTTGTTAATTCTTATGGCCGCTGTTTGCTGCCAATATATGTTCTTTATTCTTGGCAGATCGTTGCCGTCGATGTTCAGTTGCTCTACTAATTGAAATTTTTCTTCATGCTTCACATTGTCAAATGCCTTAGTGTAGTCTATGAAGCATAAGTAAAGATCTCTTTTTACTTCTATATGTTCCGAATAAATCCTAACAAATACTTTACAAAAACTATATACGTTCACGTTATAACTTAAAAGGCCCTAAGAGTGTGTTTCTTTTTCTAGAGACCAGAAGCCAGCCAGTGGGAGATACAATTAGTGATGCAGCTAATACAGACCAAAGGACAATATGCATCATTCAAAGAATGTAAGGATGTGTTATATGAATAGCAATCCTCTGCTTGTAACTTACACGTTGATATCTGCTATGTCAACGGTTTTGTGCCGCGGTTAGAATCGGTTTACAGAGATGCAATGTGATAATTGGTATACACCTTCAAGAGATTATAAACTTAAATTGGTGCAAATGTAATGCTTCTGTCTTTATTATTAGCTTAAATAGTAATTGTGGAGCATAACTTTCTGATCTACTCTAGAATGTTGCTAACTTGCCAAAGATGAGAACCAGCTGCTCAGATAATGTTATGAGAGCAGTCGGACGAGGGTTCGACGCCTTCGTGGGATTAAATTATTTGGTTTACTATGTGATGATAATGTGTTCCTGATATTCAGCGCGAATGACAACTTTTCATTTAAACATGCAAATTGCTTAACGTTATCAGTGTTTGCTTCAGGGCAGTTTCATTTCATCACACGTCGAAAGGAAACCAGATTAAAAGGCAAAAAAAACCAAAAAAAAACACGATTCCTTGAAATTCACAAGAGACTACGAAACGGTGAGAAATGTGCGACCTTAGGCAATAAACAAACATAACAAACTGCTAGCTAAATAACATTAAGAAAAAGCACACACACACACACACACACAACCACACACACACAACACACACACACACAAAACACACACACACACACACACACGCACGCACGCACGCACGAAAAGAGAGAGAGAGAGAGAAAGAAAAGGAAAGAGAGGGGGGATTAAGAGACAATAACTATTAAAGCATAAATGATAATGATAATGTTATGTAACAGAATAGTGGTATACAGACACACTTTAAAAAACTCACACAAACACACACACACCCTCACCCACTCACACACACATGTATATATATATATATATATATTTATATATATATATATATATATATATATATATATATATAATATATATATATAATATTTTTTTTTTTTTTTTTCTATTTTTTTTTTATTTTTATTTATTTTTATATATATATCCGTGGCTAAAATCTTGAAAACGAGATTCGTAAGCCGGGTACCAGGGGTTCGAAGCTCAGCTGCGACCGATTTGTGAGCAACCGTGTCGCGTTGTTTTATAATGTGCTGGTATGGGGGCCGTCGTTCAGAAAACAATGGGAAACTACTGAAATTTACATCTTGCTTAGTACATTTAACAGCAACTGACAAATGCTGGTGTTGACTGCAACGTCCCGTAAGGGATACACAACTATTATATTATATATATATATATAATATATATATTTTATATATATATTTATAATATATATAAAATATATATATATATAATATATAATTTTATTATATCTGCTCACACAAAAAAATTTATCTAGAATGCAAAAGAAATGCTAAGATTAAAAGGGAAAATTTTCAATGTGTAATTGTATTATTCTACAGAAATTCCCCGGGAAAAGAATATAACCGTTTTTGAATTCTTTCCTATGTATGTATTTGTTAGAAAAAGAGTCATTGCACCTTACATAAAAGTATAACATACGGCTGGGAATCCTGGAACTTAGTAAAAAGGCAAAACAATTTCATGAAGCCTTGCGATGTGGTTTTATAGAAGAATGCTGAAAATTAATTTGAAATGAGCAATCTTTTGGGGGAAAAATTTTTTGGGGGGGAAAATCCC
>JACEFZ010000028.1:77500-149256 GCA_014155875.1 Cepaea nemoralis | reverse complement strand
TTCCCCCTTGAAATAACTTTTTCTAGAGTTAAGTCCTTTAGCTAATGTGTAGTCACGTCATTTTCTTCCCATTCCCAAGCGTTTTGGTTCGGGGATTCTTTCATCATCATCATCATATATTTACGTACGTATTTTGGGAATGGGAGGAGGGAGGAGGAGGAAGAAGAAAAAAAAATACGACAGTTGACAGCTCTGGAATGAAAGGAAGGCGTGTAGAAAATTTCATCTCAATCGGATGGGCCGTTAGCGAAAAAATAAAGGACATACATATTTACATATTTACATATTTACATACATACACTTTGTTTTATAGATATAGATTAACTTTGAAAATTAATTATTTTTTTTTCCCGCGTTTCCATCCTGTTTCAGGATATTGCGGTCAACACCAGCATCTTTCAGCTGTATGTTGATTCCTAGGCTAGATTACGCTCATCAGCACGCCACGACTTTCTGAGCGACCGGCTCCATACTCTCATAAGTCACTTTTGCAATTCGAACCACTGCTAATTCTCGTCGCGTCACGTGACGAGAGTATTCGGGGTTAGCGGAGAGAAAGCTGCTAACTCCTCGGCCATGGAGCCGGCTTAACATTAATTATAAAAAATTAAAACCCTAAACGTAGACTTTCTTGTATAAAAACACACACACACACACACACACACACACACACACACACACACACACACACACACACATATATATATATATATATATATAGATAGAGAGAGATAGAGAGAGAGAGAGAGAGAGAGAGAGAGAGAGAGAGAGTGAAGGTAATACAGGTGTTTCTATAATTTGGGAATTTAATGTCTGTGTGGACGATAAGTCTCTGGGAGGGGGGGGGGGAAACTGTAATTCTATCACAGGTAAGCGTAGCCCAGACACCTAAACCCGCTGTCTTTTCCCAATTATTCAGCTTCAAGTTTAATGTCTGATGCCTGTGCCACTGTTAGGAGAGCTGACTTTCTTCTTGGGCCTATATCTAAACACTCTAATCAGTCTAGTCATTCCCTACTGCACCATTCTCTTCAAACAATGATGGTTTTATAAAACGACCCCAAAGAGCCCTGACTACATCAGCCTTGTCATATATCAATAACCCACCCAGAGGTGCAGATGCAGCCAATTTATCTGTACGGAGTGAAGGTGGCCAGTCGTTCCCTCACTTATCTAGACGACGAACGCAGGCTCAAAACCTCGCTCGACGGCGCTCATAACATTATAAGCGCAACTCCCTGTCAACCTCGCTAACACGACCCAGAACTTGTTTTTTAATGAAATGCTTTGGCATATTCTGTAAAGTACAAGTTTATTTCTTTATGTGTCTATATTGATCTCTCTATTAGGGTTCAGCATGTATATATTGCACTGTTTATACCTTTCCTTCCAGAGGCCTAACCCAAACAGAAAGGCCGCCAACTGCCTCGGCAACCACGGCGCCAGGTACCTCGGCTGTCCCTGTCACCAAGACAGCAAGGAAGCCATGAAGATAGCCATAAAATCTAACCTACCATATAAAGAGGCTAGGAGGAAGTACGAGGCTACCAATAGACTCACAAAAAGCGACAAAGTGCAACTGGAAGGCCAACTGAAGGACCTAAGGTCACAGTTGAAAAGCATGGAGGAAGAAAAAGACAAGACGCAAGAAACACAGATAACAGCCGTTCAGCGCATCCTTGACGAATTGAAGCAAGTTCAACAGAAGATTGAGCAGGATGTCGCTCGAATGGTTGCTATAAAGGCGGAAACAGACGAAACTCTAGCAAAAATACAAGACGAGAGAGAAAAGACAGAAGCAAATCTCAAACAGATACAAGAAGAAAGAGGAATAATGGAACAGCTCATATCCACGTCTGAAACACCTGAATCAGAAGATGCAATGGCCCAGGCAGAAGAAGAAGCCACACAAGAAGAAATCGAAGTGGAGGCAGAAACCCAGAACAACAGCGACCAAGAACAAGAGTGCAGCAGATTTAGAAGTTGCTGGTCACCTCATGGACCGAATGGCCAACCCGTCCTCGAAACAAGGTATCAGAGAAGACCTAGACGATACGAAGATAAACCAAGACGAGGAACTAGGTGGAACACCAAGAGAGACAACAACCGGTAAAGCTCTCTGAAGGAAACAGCACCATATGACGGGATGGGCACACAACTCCAAGCCTCAACAAGTGTGCGACTCTGTCCAGACATGAAAAACCTAACGAAAAAGGAATGAAAACAACCCACCAGAAGCCGGGAAGCTGACAACAAGCAGCCCAATGTACGAAAGACACACCATAAATACCCCAATATAGCTAAGTCGAAAACTCGAAGGCTGAAATTTGATTGGATTGGACTTTCCTTCCACAAAACTATAGTGTTCTTCATTAATTCCCGTCATTATTGTCCTTACTATTCGTCTCATTATAATTCTGAGTAGAAGCTTGGCGACATGGTTTATGAGTTTAATTGTAAGACATTCTTTGCATTGGATTGCTCCTGGCCTTTATTTTGTGTATAGAGCTATAAATAAAGATTTCAGCATATCGGCAAATATAATTCAACAGTTTAATTAACATTTGTAATCCAAATTCTCCCAGTAATTCTAAATCCTGTATTGTGATTCAATCTGGCCAGTCTGTTTTTCCTTTCTTAATATATTTGATATCGTCATTGACATCTTCTTTTAAATTAGATACATAAATAAACACACGTAGTATTATTTGGCGCTCACAGAAGAGGAAGAAAGAAGTAGAGACTTGAGAACGCACTAGACAACATACAATTTGAAAGCTATAGTTACCGACTGGGATTCGAACCTGTTACCTCCAAATGGCGACAGCGCCTCGTTGCAGGAACAAGTGTACTTCGACGCATGACCAACTAGACCAGTGGTTCTCAACCGGTGGGGAATTCCCCCCCAGGGGGGAATTTCAGGGTTTCCAGGGGGGGGGGGGGGGATGAAGACCATTTCAAGATCGTGTTAATACAAGAACCGATTACTTGACATAGTTTTTCCCTTCATACTTTACAGTTATGTATGTCTCGTCCTTCTAAACCTCATTTTATAAAGTAAGTAGACCCACAAATCATGTTTTATGTGGATGTCTAGACTTGTTTTAGTATATGCTATTACATTTACCTTCCATTTTTACATATACTGTGTAGGGGTGGGGGGATTTTTGATAGGAAATATGAAAAAGGGGGGGGGGGGGAATGACGTTCTGAAAATACGGTGAAGGGGGGAACGGGCCAAATTTTTGATAGGAAGGGGGGGGGGGGGAATGGCGTTCTGAAAATATGGTGAAGGGGGGAATGGGCCAAAAAAGGTTGAGAACCACTGAACTAGACACTCCAAAACAAGTGTCTTCATTAGTCATGTCTATCATACACATGTACCTACAACTATGGAATACGGATAGAATTCGTATCAAACCATTGAGATAGCACCATAGGTTCCATAATTTATATTAAACCAGCATCGGTCAAATAACAAACATACAAACACACCGGACCGTAAATGCTGTGTCCAGTATATTAACAAACATTTAAAGAAGAGAAATGATTGTTCGAATCTTCGTCAAATAGTAATCCTGCTTTCTTTTCGTGCTTATCGCTTCCTGAATATATTATTATGTGTTTGTCCGTTATTATTTTGCCACATCGCTTCCATATTATTTCAATAATTCTTAGGATATTCATTTTAATATTTTGCAGTTTTGCCACCAGTAGCTTGATGACAGTCTGGTGTCAATAGTGGCTCCTGACAGTTCTTACCGTACGAGTATGTTCTAAGATAGCCATTAACGTCGTTCTCAGAGTGATCTGTAGAATTCTACAAAACCATGGAATGATAATGTTGTGGTTTTTCTTTGACGTCTAATTCCTCAAGATGTTCTTTCACATTTGCCTTTGAAATTTATTTCTGCCTGCCAGGAGAAGTGAGTTTCCTATTTTGCTCAGCTGCAGAATTAGCAGTTTCGTGCTTCTCAAATTCAATGTGCAAAATGGCAAATTTGAAGATAAACAAAGACTAGTGTTTCTCAAGTTCAAAGCGCAAAATGATAATTTTAAAGATAAACAAAGACTCATGCTTTTCAAATTCAAGGTACACAATCACCACATACTAAAGAAATAAAGACCCATGCTTCTCAAGTTTAGGATAAAAAATGGCAATTGATAAAATAAAAAAAAGTAATAAATTTCGTTCTGCAAATGATCACTTTCATTACACACGAATACCGCCATTAGTGCTTCTGTCTACTCTCATTGATCACACACGGAGACTCGTGTCTCTTACACACTGCACGAACTCCGTACTGACGGCGAGTATACCAAAATAAGACATTCTGTAAATATATATTTTATAGACAGGTGTTAGAATTACGACAGCGGTCTCTTTGTTCCGCTCTTTTCGAGTTTCAACTGCAGAGAGATTTTTAACGTGCACTACCGTGCTCACGTGTCCTAGTATTTGGCTCTTAAACGATGCATCGAACCCAAGATAATAGTTGGCGGTATTTCATACTGTTATTATTTTGTAAACAACCACACCATCTATGCGACCATCGTAGCAAGTGTACATAAGCCGAAAGCCAAAGTCGTAAATCGTACTTTTAAGAGACTATCTTCTTATCTTTTAATCGACTTATGGGGGTTGCGTGGTCTCGAGGTATGGTGTCCGCCTCGAGTGCTGGAGGTCCCGGGATCAGGCCCCGGTGAGGACCAGGATTTATTTATGAAATCCACCGGGACTTCCAGTAATTTCCCCTGGTCTCTGGGTAGTGAGATCGGACGCCCGTGTGTATTGTTGCGCACGTAAAAAATCCCTTGGCAGTTGGAAATCGAAAAAGAGTAGCCTAACGGCGCTGCCCGGGCAAAATTTCGAGATTAAAAATCTACCCAAGTATTTCAGGATCCTCGGCGGTGCTACGGAGTTCGTGCACTGAGCTGAGTTTCTCCAGACTCAGGTTTGAGTTAGGAGGAGAACGGAGCACTTATGGGTTGCACCCTTGTGCCGTGATGTTGATCCATTAACTAAACTAAAACTAAACGAAACTATCTTATTCCGATTAAAATAACTGGCCAATTGGCACGAACGACAGTCTTTTCTAAGGAAATAAGTAGTGTCAAAGATCCTATTACACGCATTAAGGTGTATTGAATATAAGGCGTTAACTTCATATTATAACAGACCTGGGGGAGGGGGGGGGGTCCTGGGTTGTCAGGCATTGGTGGTACCTTTGGTAAGGATGACTGTCACGCCCTTTTCAGGGACTATTCCCTACTGGTCCAAGCCTGACATCCAGCTCACACATGTGGCTTCTAGTAGCTGTCAGCATGTGACAGCGACCACCGCCGGGCAACAGCTGTTGCAGGCTGGCTAAAACAGGCGTAGGTAGCCGATTTGGCCTCAAACCAATCGGTGAACTAGGGTATGTCAAGACTGGATTCGGCAGACTGCACGGAAGAAATCATTGATGATTTAACTGGCAAGACAGCGTTTACCTGCAAAGCACTGTGGAACGTGATGAGCACGGCAAGGCATGTAGAGCGCCCTGGTCATCCACTGCATCTGTGTTCGTCTCCAGTCGTGTTGACTTGTCTTGCCACTGGATTCAGATGGACTGAGGCGAGAAAGTTTAGTTGACGATTTGAGCAATTCTTCCACACTTTAATCCAATTCCTCGCGCAAGCCATTATTCATCTCGCCAAAATAGACCTTGCCAGCCATTTTAGAACTTACGGCTTCATACTTTTAACCCCACTGGATGAAGTGAATGGTCATCATCATTCCTGATGGGCAAACAACATTACAGACCAACTGACACCCGATGGATGATGTGGTCAATGTCACACAGGCTGTTTTTACTTCTTAGAACTTGTCCTGGTGTCCATTTTAGGCATTCGTACCAGCCAATGTACTTCCGCGCCTCCCTTTCAGTTACATGATTTGTTCTTTACTGCTTTTTATCAGTTAATGCATGATATCACTGCAAGATTGTCAAGAATATAATTTTCGATTTGGACTTTCCCCCAATTGTCCTGCCAATTGTCCCAGTAAATTTCCTAGTTTCTCAATTCGTGACATACACTATTATCTATTTCCTTATAACCAATATCATCAACATCATCATCATTTTGATGAGCCATAATAGTAAATTTCGGCTTTCAAAGTTCTCCACAAACACTTGGGTATCACCTTTGACAGGTGTTTGTCTTTTAAGGATCATGTGGAGGCTTTGGTGGTGAAGGCTGGTAGGGGACTTAATGCACTGAGGGCTATGGCAGCACCCGGGGTAGATCAGAGGATGCTGTACAGGCTCTTTCAGCAGTTAATAATTTATGTCATTGAGTATGGTTTGGGGCTGCTGACAGTATCAAAGAGCCAGCTTGAAAGGTTGGAGCGCATACAGAATGCTGCCATGCGATTAATCCTGTGGTGCACAAAGGACACACCAATTATATGCATGAGGCATATCGTGGCGCTACCAACAATGACGGATAGGCATAGGGTCCTTCAGGCCAAATGGTACCTGAGAGTTGCCGCAGACAGGGATCACCCGCTGCATGCAGCAATGGATATGGTTAAGGGTCATAGACTAAGACGAGGCAGGTCCTGGATGGCACAGGCAGAACTTTCTATAAGTCAGGTGTGTGACCTAGAGACCATCAATCGTGAAAGAGAGTGGGTTGAAGTTCCGGAAGACATGACGGACTGGCACAATGTAATAATAACACTGGGTCGTGAGAGCAGAGAATGGGCAGCGGGCCGCACTAAGTTTGAAGTGCAACAGCTGAATCCAGAGCAACACACATCAAGGTGACATAGTCATCTACACTGATGGGTCAGTGGTGAAAAACAGACGTAGTGGCTGGGGCTTTATTGCAAAGGCTAATGGACGAGTCTTGAAAAAGGAGAGTCTGGCATATGAGACTACGACCTCCAGCATGAGAATGGAGGTGGAGGCAGTAACAGCGGCATTCCGGTTGCTAGAGGAGACTACTGCAACACACGTTGTATTCATTACGGATTCAAAGAGTTATGCTTAGCAAGGTGGAGAAAGGAATGTTTCGTGTGGAATGGCTCTCGTCGCTTCAGAGGTCACAGATCGTGAGAATTGTATGGATACTTTGCCCTGGCCATGCGGGTGTACGGGGGAATGAACAGGCTGATAGGCTAGCAGGGAATGCACCTCTTGGTGGAATTTTGCCTATGGACAAGGGGGAGGTGGTCGTGCGCTTAGACCATCTGATAAGACCATCTGTGAGATGAATATGGAGGTATAACCGAAAGGTATTATTGGTCTAAGTGAACCTTAAGTAGGGACTACACCAACTGTAATGAGCGATAACAGGTCTATGTGATCGTCAGTGTGTTACCAGGGCTTCATTTTGGAAATACAGAATAGTAACATTGCACAACTCCTTAGCATGTCTTAATAGGCTACGAAAGAGGGTTTGTCTAAGAATGGCTATCTCAAATGTTAAGAAAAGTAGGCCAACATTTAACTGGCCTACAAAGGGCTTGACATGTGTCTGTTCTTCACTATGTGTTTTAAGGGTAGAAGAAGAAGAAGAAGAAGAAGAAGAAGAAGAAGAAGAAGAAGAAGAAGAAGAAGAAATGACATTAATAGTTGTTGATGAGAGAAAGCTAAGAGATAGAAATAAGAATAGGAATGAGACTTGTGTCACCTATATTATTGTTTCCGACTATATATTGGATTTTGAAGACAATAATGTCTGCTACTAAAAAGTGAATTAATTGCAATTTGACAGAAATCTTCATGAAATCTGACCCAGTAGCCTGATGATCTGGACTTCGCTGATGACATGGTCATCATGTTCTTGCATGAAATCAGATGGAACGCATATTGATCATACCTAATGGGAGGTCACACCAACTATATCTATAATGTGATACAGATAATAAGAAAGGAAAATTACAACCTTCGACGAAGCCTCACTTCAAGGGATGAAACCACCCACATATTTAAATACGAATGTAGTTATAGATGGGGACCATAAAAGGATATTAAAAAGCGAATACACGAAGCAAAAGAAGCTGTCATAGGACTATAAAATTTGTGAAAGCTAAAGGAAATGAAACTTAACACCAGACTTCGAAGTGTGATCTCTAACGCTAAATGAGTACTGCTATATTGAACAGAAACGCGTAGAACGACTGACACAATTACTAATAAACTGCAAATGTTCATCAGTTGGTGGTGGGGCAGAACAGAAGGAATAAAATAGTATAAGAGAGCCACCAATGTGGAGCGCATTGAGAGAGCAAAACAAATATAAGTGAAGTCAGAGGGTGAGGAAAAGTAGCTGGCGATGGGTAGGACACCCATTGAGAAAACCTGATAATAGTGTAACCAGAAGGTCCCTTGTCTATAACCTAATCTATAAAATGTTTTTGCATATCCTTTACAGGACATCGCTGTCAACATCAGCATCTTTCAGCTGTATGTTGATTTCTTGGAAAGATTACGCTCAGTAGTTTGCCATTGCTTTCTGAGCAGCCGGCTCATTATCCCGCAAGTCACGAGCGCGGGTCGAACCGCTTCCAATTCTCGCCTCGCTGCGAGACCATGCGTGGATAAACGGGATTACGGAGAAAGTGGTGTAACCCCTCAGCCAGAGAGACCGGCCCTAATCCATAAGGCCGGTGAAATAATGGAAAACCTAAAACACATAGAGAAGAGGATTAGAGACAGCAATAATTAATATAAGGAGCTCACAGATATAGCAAAATGTATAACGGCGTGGTGCGAGTTGAATGAGGACGTTTGCTCCATTGTGGGATCATAATCATCATCATCATAATTATCCAGTGCCTTGCCGTTGGCGTGGGCAATCACGCCCCTCCACAAATTGCTATCTCCGACGGCATGGATAAATTCATATGTTGACTTCCTTCCGTGCCATGGCACAAGACTGTCAAGAACCTGCTTACGCTGTCTTGATCTATCTCTCTTACCGCAAATCTTTCCGGTTGTCACATGTTTCAGTTGTTGTCTTCTCATAACGTGGCCAAAAACGATGACTGCCTCTTTAAGATGTTTGTGATAAGTTGTATTTGCGACTCAGCTTCCCTTAAAACATCCAGATTGCTCTTTTTGGCTGTCCAACTAATTTTCAGCATTCTTCTGTAAAACCACATCTTCAGTCTTCCATGGATTGTTTTTCGCCTGTGCACTAATTGTCCAGAACTCGCAGCCGTATGTTAATACTGGTTCCATTAACATGCAAGAACTCGTTTTCATTCGTTCAAGGACAAGGACTCGGTTTACAAAATGTTCTTCATTTGATAGAATGCAGTTTTTGCTTGTCCTATTCTGTTCTTTAGCTCTGTAATACATCTTGCATCTGATGTTATTCTTGTACCTGTATATCTGAATTTCTGCACTCGTCCCCAAATAACGTCATTTACTTTAATTTTATAGTAATATACAATCTGTTTCTTTGATATCACCAGACGTCTGTCTTTCTATTATTCAAGCCCCATTTTTCACTTTCTATAACCACTGCAGCTGTCATTTCCTGTAGTTTTTCCTGACTTGTTGCTATCAAGACGGTCTGTGTGTATAACGTAAATTATTTACATTATATCTATCAACCCGGATTCCTCTGGGATAGAGGTCATGAAAAGATTACCGTTGATTACTTGTGAAACCGGTGATATACATCCTTGTGCGTGTTTCCAGTGAGAATACTCCCATTGTTCGTTTGGATTCTTTGGTATTTTTTTAAGCTATGTTTTGCAAAACCACATTTCTGTCTCTGGCGTCCATGCACTTTCAGGAGATAACGGACTGACAGTATAAAATGAAACCTCACAGCGTAGAACATCAAAGATTGAACTGCTGTTATTGTGATTTAATAATAATCAAAAATAGCGTGCATGTAGTGGGGCAGCGGACGAGTTAGTGAAGCTGATAGGGAACTGCAATGACGCGAGTTAGACGTCTGGGCTTGTCGCCTGCGAGTGAGGGAAAGATGTACAAAATAATCCCTCGTGCATCCAGGCCTACATAATGTGATGGCTCTATCACATCACAGACCCATCGCAGGATACTGTTTAGGGGTAACACTTTAGCGGGAGCCTTAGCGAGGCTGATAGGGAACTGCGCTGATGAGCGTCATGAGCAAGGTCGGACGAGGGTTCGACGAGTGGACTCGTCGCCTGATAAATGCAAGAACGTTTGGTCATTTATTCCTCCGTCCATTCAGGCCTACAATGTGTGATCTACCACATCGCAGGAAACTGCTTCTGAACACACACACACATACACACACACACACACACACACACACACACACACACACACGCACGCACGCACGCACGCAAACACACACACATATATATTGAACCCGCAATGGGAGATTTGAAGATAGTGAAATACAAAAATAGAAAAGTGTTTCAGCCTTTGACTGTTATTCTGCTACCATTCCAATCCTTCAAGACTTACTGAGTGTGTTATAGTTTTGCTGGCTGGTTGATTGTGATTTCCCCGGAACGCCATGAGTTACAACTCTTAAGATTCAAGCATTGGAGTTCAGTTCGCATTAGCCCCGAAACAAACTTGTATCTAACGAAGTCAGTGTCTTCTCTCCCAACGCGGTATCACAGTACCATCTCCAAAAGGGATTTGATGTGGAGTTCACCTCCTTCTCTCCCAAGCCGGTATCACAGTACCATCTCCAAAGGGGGTTTGCTGTGGAGTTCTCCTCATTCCCTCCAAGCTCAGAAAACTGTGTGCTGTTCCAGAACGGTTCTGGAAGGTCACCCCATAATGCTCCGTTCTTGTGCCAGTGAATATAACACAAAATGCTCCTCATTGTCGCATGTGAAAAGTGAAACAGACAGCAGTCTCGAAAAACCAATAGCACGCACAGGCATACATGCATGAGGCCGTTGCACGAATGTCAACACAACAGTCCACCACTAAAATTACAGCTCATCGTCGACGGGAGCGGCAGTCATTAGAAAAACAACAGTTCGGATATAAGCAAGGTCATGATTTAGCACTGCACAAGCAGACTGGATGGGGTAATGCCTAGGGTGGCAATATTTCTGCTACGGACTTAGTAATTTCTTCGTCAAACGTCTCCAACCAATACTAAGTGATTTGCTAACGTTAATTACATAACTGTAAAGGGGTTAAGGACGCTGTTCGTAATCCCGTATATCCATGCACGAAACACAGCTGCGCGAGATTCGGCAGTGGATCGCGTCGCTTTGGTTTCTTACGAAAAGGTATGTGAGCCTGTCGTTCAGAAAGCAATGGTAAACTGCTGAACGTAAAACTTGCCAAGACATCAACAGCAGCCAAAAATGCAGGTGTTGACTGCAATGTCCTGTAAATAGGATATGCAAAATAAAAAAAAATTACTTAATTATATAAAGGCATGGACAGATTTGCTTATCGGCACAACGGCTGCCTCCAACTCGAGAAAGCTGAGTACGATTCACGGCGTGCATGCTTGCAAAATAAGAAATTCGGGAATGTTATACCCTACCCTGATCACAGGGTAGGGAATCGAACACCTAGTCTTCGAAGATAAAGAGAAAAAATAGGGTCAAGGGCCTATGTTTCGCTGGAAGATAAAACATATAAAGTTAAAAGGCGGAAGAAGAAAGGGAAGAAGGATAATAATAATAATAATAATAATAATAATAATAATAATAATAATAATAATAAATCATGTGCCATGCCGGAAAGCGTGGGCGGTCATGACTCGTCATTTCACTCGATCACCAGAGTCGTGAATCAGCTCAGTGTTCCTGTCTCGTCCATGCCATGTGGCCAAGCCATCCAGGTATTTTCCTCTCGGTCTTCCTCTTGGTCTGTTCCCTTCGATCTTGCCAGTTGTCACTAAGTTCTCCAATCAATTTCTTCTCATAACATGTCCCAAAAATTTGACTGCCTACGTCTAATTTCTTTAATCAATTTACGATTTTCATGTGTCTCCTGTAGTACTTGGTCATTGGTTTTTCTGTCTGTCCATGGTATTCTTTGCATTTTCCTCAGAAACCACATGCTTGACTGCTCATTGTCCAAGTTTCACATCCACACAAAAGAACAGGCTCTTTGTATATCCTCAACACTCTTTTTCTCGTTTCAATTGTCATCCTCTTATTGGTCAGAATATTTTTCATCTTGCTAAAGGCTACTTTCGCCATGGCGATTCTTGTTCTAATCTTTTCAAGGCATCTCCCATCAGATGTTATGACTGTTCCGAGATGATTGTACCGATTCACTTATTGAAGAATATTCCCATTTACTTTGTATATTACATTGTGGTACTTCGTTCTTCCTAGTGACGACCATAACCGGTGTCTTTTTACAATTTAATTCTAACCCCAGTTGCTCACTGTGTACAACAACCGCGATCTACTAATTGTTGCAGATCCTGTGCATTGTCTGCAATCAATACTGTATCATCTGCATATCTAATGTTATTGATGTTTCGTCCTCCAATGCTGATTCCATTGATATCATCTACATTTATGAAAATATTTTCACTGTATAGGGAAATAAGATCTTGAGACATTACACATTCCTGCCTAACACCTCTCTTAATAGGCTGATATTGTCCCACTTCATTATCAATCCTTATGGCAGCTTGTTGTTTCCAATATATGTTTTTTATAAGTCTAATATCTTTCCCATCAATTTGTAGATCTGCAAGCATATCCATAATAATAATAATAATAATAATAATAATTGGTTGCATATGGCAATTTGCACATACACACCTAAAAAAAAAGCTTCATATACATTAGATGGTACCTTACTGACATAAATAACCAGTACCCTTCTTATACATGAATCAATAGCACCTATTTCACTGCCAGGTCAACTAAATTTGATAGCCGCCCAGTTTTTAATGAGGCTGCTTAGGTCTGAGAAGCATGCAATTAAGCCGGAGTTCTACATGAGGCGCAGTCTGTGGAAAGCTGTACTAGAGACAGGCATTGAGGACACTGATGAAGCCCTGCGGCCTTAGAAGCAATAGAACTAATAAACTGGTATGTACTGATGAGCTCGCATGGAAGGCAAGTAAGGGGCAGTGGCATTCGAAGTCGGAGAACACACAGAACTCGTGAAAGTAATTTTACTCTGAGTTCGAATCTGTTTCTTCCAAGAGATTCCGTATGTGTGTGTTTGTCAATAATATAATTAATGAGTGTTTTACTTTAACATATCTAAGAGAACATCATTAACGTTAGGCGGTGCCCTCCACCCAGAAGCCGTGGGCAGATACAGGGATTGTTGAGGAATTAAAGTGACAGAATTAACTGAATGTGTGCAGTGGTATTAACACGAACAAATATGTATGTGCATGTATGTATGGTGGTGTGGACGACAGGAACCTCAACTAGTTTTTGAACTGACACTAAATGCAAATACATTTGAACGTGCATGCGTCTGGCAGTAGACTAAACATACCCATGTGTGTATATGCATGTATATATGTATATATGTATGATGGTGAGGGCGACATGACTTATATGAACAGATTTGGGAGTACCAGACTCGGGGAGTCTTCGTGGCGAAGTGTTTATTCAGCGACCTCGCGTTCCGAAGGTTGTGAGTTCGATTTCTGGCCATGTTCCGGTTAACGAGTGCAATTTTCTCGGAGACCTCTGAGGTCGTCGCTGGAGCTACGGAGTTTGTGCTTTGTGCGACGCTTTCAGCAGGACGCTCTGCAGAAAGAAACTGAGCCATATAGAACCGAGTGTAATGAACTCGATAATCTTACCCTTTCAACCTTTTAAATGAACAAACATGGTTGTGCACGTGTGAGTGCGTGCGTTTGTGTGGTCGACAACGGAACGCAAATATGTGCATATGTGTATGATAATGTAGACAATAGGAATTTGGTCTAGCGTTTGAATTAACAGTAAATGTAATACGAGGAAAAGCGGGTGAATGTGTATATATGAGGTTATAGGGGAAGCTCCCAGAAGTATGAGAAAAGCTGGTTTAAGCGAGTCAGTCTATTAGCTAAAACATGACACTGGGTCAATAGATGTTGTGGAACACATGTACAAATGTGGATACAGGCATTCAAGATCAACGCACGTGTTATGATATGAGATAGGAAAGAATTACCATAAGGAATATTACAACAATTCTCCTTGTCTATAAATCTGTCAGTGTTGTGCATTTTGTTTTTGCAAGATCATTTGTTTTATGTCTGCTTTTCATTTTGACAAGAGAAAATTCAAAATACTAGGATCGTTAAAACAAAGTAAACAAGCTTTTAGCAATAAAGCTTTACATGACCATGAAAGATAACATTGCAATGAAATGGCTGTATGTTAGGTTGCTGTGAAAAGGAGCCCAAGGAAAACGAAGACAATTGAGCTTTCAGACAACGACGTTCATCAAGGTTGGCGGGCGGTCTGATCAGAGAGACGCCGCAAGCCTGTTATCAACGGCAATATAATTGTTCAGAAGAAATTCATCATGCGCCATTCCGATAAGCGTGGGCGGTCATGATTCGTCATCTCACTCGATCACCAGAGTCGTGCATCAGCTCAGTGTTCTTGTCTCGATTATACTATGCGGCCATGCTATCCAGGTATTTACTTCTCTGCCTCCCCCTGTTCTCTTCCAATCGATCTTGCCAGTTGTCATCAAGTTCTTCACTTTATTTTCTCTACGTACCATAACATGTGACCCTACGTCTAATTTCTCTAATCAATTTACGATTTTCATTTGTTTCTTGTAGGACTTGGTCATTGGTTTTTCAGTCTGTCCATGGTATTCTTTGCATTTTCCTCAGAAATAACATTTCCACAACCATCAGATGTTTTCGAGCCTGTTTGCTCATTGTCCACGTTTCACGACCATGAAAAAAGCACAGCTTCTATGTAGCACCTCAACACTTTTTTTCTCGTTGCAAATGACATCTTTTTATTGGTCAATATGTTTTCCATCTTGCAATAGGCCATCTCCGTCATGACGATTCTTGTTCTAATCTCTTCAAGGCATCTCCCATCAGATGTTATGATTGTTCTGAGATAATTGTACCGATTCACTTGTTTAAGAATATTCCTATTTACTTGTATATTACATTGTTGTATTTCCTTATTCATAGTGACGACCATAATCTGTGTCTCCTTACAATTTAATTCTAACCCCATTTGTTCACTGTGTGCATCAACAACAACCGTATCTACTAAATGTTGCAGATCCTGTTGATTGTCTGCAATAAATACTGTATCATCCGCATATTTCAGACGAAATACAAATCTCCGAAAAAAATATAGTCAAAACAGTCCCGGCTTATCACCTTGCATCTTCAAATAGAAAGAAGGAAGGTTAAAGTTTGTCTCCAACATTCTCTATATTGTCATAGGGGTACAAACATCCCCATTTTAGTCTATCTTTTAATGTCTTCTTCCCATTTAAACCGTTGCTTTCTGTTTCTTGTTTAGTTTCCATTGTTCCCTTTATCATATTTTCCAGCAGGACTATATGCCAAAATTTGCTTACCTGTATTAATTAGCCCTTTAATTTCACAGTTTTTGCGACTTCTGTACTTGGAATTTTATCTGTTATTATATATATATATATATATATATATATATATAATATATATATATATATATATATATATATATATATATATATATATATATATATATATATATATATATATATATATATCACCTTCGCTAGCGGACATAATAACCTGAACACTGATAACACTTGATGAGAACATTACGGTGGTGTAGTGGCTAGCACGCTTGCCGACTGCCCCGGTGAGCATGTGTTCGAACTACCGTCCAGGTGGGAATATTTTTTACAATTGATCTTGGCTCCTACATTGTTAAATTTGTATCACAGGACGTCGCAGTCAACCCAGCATATGTTAGCTGTTGTGATTTACAAGGCAAGTGTGTGTTAAGAAGTTATACTCTCTATATAGCTAAGTTAGTTTCACAGCACGGCGCAGCCAATCTCAGCATTTTTGGCTGTTGTGATCTACTAGGCAAGTGTGGTGCGTTCATTGGTTATATTTTCTATGTACACGCAGCCTAAAATGGGTACGAGGAAATGTTTTGGAAGTAAATTTCAAAAACACTACCATCGGACCGAATGGCAAGCAGGACTCATCACTGGGGATCTTCAATATGAAGATGGTGATTGTCTATCAGAGCGGCAAAGGTGACAAAATTAGATAGTAGAGAATAGAATGTGGAACATTCTATCTAGTTTAATATCTGTTAGTTTATATTGATGAAATGTCCCCATTAGAGTCTGGTTGTTGTTCGAGAGGTCAAAGTACACTGGGTCCCTCAGCACACAGACAATACGGGTTGAAGTTTCGAATTTGGTCGGTTCATATCTATCAATGGAAGCAGCGGTAGCACGGTGGCTAGACTCTCGCCTGCTTGATCGGTGATCGGGGTTCAAATCAGAATCGGGGAGGACTTTTAAAATTGACCTAGCCTGCCAGGTCAACCAGCTTAACCTGTGTACCTGGAAATATGTTTGGAAGTAAAGGTGGTCGCGTGATATTGACCACATGACACACCGAGAGCCGATTGGTTTATAATAATTATGGGTCTAAAACATATGCCCGATACGCTTTCAGGCGCATGAATGGGTTCTTTACTGACTTATATCTCTGCATCGTTCCCCTTGCTTAGTGCTGTACGTTTATACCTAGTCTTTATCAATATATTCTTTCCCATAGTACCATGCTTTGAAATAGTACAATGTTTACTCATCTTATTTCTCGGATATAGCCCCAAAAGTTCCTTCTATTCATAAATGTTCTTATGAATCTACCGAAAACTAATGTTAATGTTACTGTTTTAAACTCGACGGTGTGTAACTAGTCAGATTTAATATTACAATTAGTCTTTCGTGCAGCCCATGGACAAGGGTTGGTGTTATGAGTTTAATTTAGCTGTTGAAGTTTTGAAGGTCTTTATGTTGTTTTGTGCATGCTGTGATATCTGCTTCTATCTTGTTTGTCTTCCGGTAGCTCTATTTCTAATCACTTTCGTAGCCAAGTGCCAGCGTCTGTGGCGAAGGAATAGTGAACACCCGGTTACAGCGTTCCAAATCAGCTACAGTCGATTTGAGAGCAGATGTCCTTGTTTTGATTCTTAACGATTGCATAGGCGTTGGTGGCTCAGAAAGCAATGACAAAATAAAGTTGCCATTTTATGTTGCATATCTCTTACAGGACGTTGCAGTCAACACCAGTATTTTAAAGCTGCTGTTGATGTACTAGGCAAGTTTTATGTTCAGTAGTTTGCCATTGCTTTCTGAACGACCGGCTCACTTACCCCCGTAAGTTTTCAGCGCGACGCGAACCGCTGCCGATTCTCACAGCTGCTATTTTCCACACGTGGATATACGGGATTACGAACAATGTCCTTAACCCCTCAAACAGTAAAAATTGCTCAGATTGTTAGCGACGTCCTGGTCTCGAGGTATGGTGTCCGCCTCGAGTGCTGGAGGTCCCGGGTCCAGGCCCCGGTGAGGACCGGGATTTATTTAAAAAATCTACCTGGACTTCCAGTAATAAGATTTCCCCTGGTCTCTGGGTAGTGAGATCGGACGCCCGTGTGTATTGTGCGCACGTAAAAATCCCTTGGCAGTTGGAAATCGAAAAAGAGTAGCCTAACGGCGCTGCCCGGGCAAAATTTCGAGTTAAAAATCTACCCAAAGTATTTCAGGATCCTCGCCGATGCAACGGAGTTCGTGCATTGAGCTAATTTTCTCCAGACTCAGATTTGAGTTAGGAGGAAAACGGAGCACTTATGGGTTAAACCGTGTGCCGTGATGTTGATCCAACGACTAAACTAAACTAAAACTATAAAGGGCACGCAATTAACTGTTCCTATAGTCAAGTACTTCTATTACCAAGTACATCTATTGCTAAGTAGTTAGTTCTATTGCAAAGTACTTCTATTGTCAAATATTATATTGCCAAGTACTTCTATTGTCAAGTATTTAGTTGTCCGTACAAAGAAACACAAGTATAACATTATCTAGTCCATAACATATCTATTGAAGGTTAGCAGATCTCCCTTGTCCACCAGATATACCGATAAACTGTACACTTCTGAAATAAGTTAAAGAATCTAATATCTAGAGAGTATGATCACATTGTTTGATTGATTGTTTGTGTATTCTCATCTGTCATATTACTCAGTTGAATACCATTTGATTATCATGTATAATATAAAGTTATGTACATTACTATAGTTTGAGTGAGAGAGTCAGTGAGTGTGAATGAGAGACAGAATGAAGTGAGCGTGAGAGTGAATGTGTGTGTGTGGTGTGTGTGTGTGTTGTGTGTGTGTGCCTGTCTCTGTGTGTATATCTCTGTGTGTGGGAGCATAAACTATTGTTTACGTCAAAACACTGTATATACACATTTTTTCTCCATTTTTAACATTTTAGAGGACTGCTCACGACAATTGTAGTGCATGTGTGAGAGTAAAGGGGGAGTTTGTTCATGCAGTTCAATGCTCACGTGAGGCATTATTTATGTCTAGATGTGAGGAGTGTGAGTGTGTGTGTGTGGAGGATGTGGTGAATGTGGGGGTATGTGTGTGTGCGGATTGTGGGTGTGTGGGGGGTGGTATCGTTTGGATAGATTGGGGTGCGTGGGTGTTGGGGGTTGGGGATTTTTTTGGGCGTTGGTGGTGTGTGGATGAATGGTGGGGTAAAGTAGGGAGTGGGAATGGGGTGGGGATGTGTGTATGGGTGGAGGATTGGTATGGGACGGGTACTGGGGGTGTGTGTTGGGTGGGGGGTATGGGGGGTGGGGGGAAGTTGTGGAGGGGAGGGGGAAATATGTGGGTGGCGGGATTGTGTGGTAGGGGGGGGTGTGGGGTGGGTTGGGGATGTAGGGCGGGGGGGAGAAGGTATGGTGTGTGGTTTGGGATATGTGTGTGGGTGTTGGGGAGGGATGTATGCTGGTGTGTTTGGGGGAGGGGATGTTTGGGTGGGTGGGGGGGATATGTTAGTGGGTGGGATAGTGTGTGGGTGGGGGACGCGTGGGGATGGATGAGGGGAATGTGTGTATGGGTGAGGGATATGTGTGGGTGAGTAGGGAATGCGCGTGGTTGCGAGAAGTATGTGTGGGTGGGGGGTGTGTGGGTGGGGAATGTGGCGTGGATGGGGAAGTGTGGGGGGGGGTGTGCGTGGCTTAGAGATGTGTAGGTGGGTGAGGAATGGTTGTGTCGGGGCGGGGGGGTGAGTGGTGGAGGATTTATGGGGTGGGGGTGGTGTTATCGGAGATTTTGGTTGGGGGTTGGTTTGGGGGGGTGTGGTGCGTAGTGGAGGTTGTTGGGGGAGTGAGTGAGTGGGTTGGTGGATTGGTGGGAAATGTGGTGTGGGGGGGTATGTGAGGGGTAGGTTGGTGAGGGTATCTCTGTGAGTGTGGGTGGGCATATTGTGTGGTAATTGTGTGGGGGGATATGTGTGTGGTATTTCTGTGGGGGATAGTGTGTGGTGTGTAGGGGGGGGATGTGTGGTGGAATGTGGATGTGTTAGTGAGGGATATATGTGTGTGGTGCGGGGGTTTGGGGAAATTGTGTGGTGGGATGTGGGCTAGGGCATGTGTGGGTGGGTGGAGGATGTATGTGTGGCTGGTGGGGGTGTGTGAGGTGATTGGGGATGTATAGGTAGTTAGGAGATGTGTGTGTGTGTGTTTGGGTAGGGAGATGTCATTTGGTGGGGATGTGTGTATGGTTTGAGGATGTGTGAGTGGATGTGCGATGTGTGGGTTGGTGGGGGCTGTGTGTGCGTGGGTGGGGAATATGTGGTCGATGGAGGCGTGTTGGGGGATGGGTGGGTGGGGAGAGAATGTTTGGGTGGGGGATGGGTGTGTGGGTTAGGATGTTTATGTGTGTGGGCGCGGGATGTGTGGGTTGGTGGGGGATGTTTTTGTGGGTGGCGAGTGTGTTTGTGTGGGGGAACAGATGAGGGCAGTGTGTGTGGGTGGGGGATGTGCGGGAGGAATGGGTCGGTTTGGTTGGGGTATGTATGTGTCCCTGGGTGTGTGTGTGTGGGTATGGGTGTCTGTGTGTGGGTGGGTGGGATGATGTGTGGTTGGGATGATGTGTGGGTAGGTGGGAGATGGGCCTCATAACATGGTTATTTGCCGTGTTTATGTTTACAAAATTCATTTCATAATGTTTTTGTTTTCTTCCTATGTGAATGTATAATGCTCTTGATGGAGTGATTGGAAGGGCCGAATGTAAGACGGGCCTGCGTGCCCAATTTGTGACCCTTCTAAAATAAAGTTGATTTGATTTGATTTGATTTGATTTTGATCACAGAAGATGGCAGAATGGACAGAAAAATCGAAATCAGACGTCAAAAAGCTAGTGCGCTTGTATATCAACTATCACCCATACTGAAAATCCAAATATACATACCTTCCGCAAAACGACAGGTAACAAATAACATATTAACACCAACCCAATGTCAACATTATCTAAACCCCACTTACATAAAATCAAGATTTGCGAGATGAGATGCCCGAGAAGAGCTGCCAGCTTAAGTATCCGAGACTGAGAAAGAAATGATGTCATCAGACAGACAATCAACACATCGTGCTACGATTGAAAGTCAGAAGATCAAATGGTTTGGCCATCTCGTTTGAATGCAACACCATCAACCACCAATCAAAGCACTGGCGCTCTGCCAAAGAATATCTGATAAAAGAGCAAGCGGACGCCCCAAAAGCAAATGTACTGACAACATCACAGACATTGTACAATCTCACGGAATTACACTATCCTGTACCACTCATTGGGAACTGGAACGTCAACTATTTCTCCTCACAACTCTTGACGGCAAATATGGAAGTTTATAATTATAATAAAATATGTAGAAAGTGAACTTACATTTTCTTAAAATTTGTAACTTAACAACTGTGCATGTTGTTTTACGATGACGTATTAGATGTACACTATGCTTTTCTTCTCTCCAGTTTAAAATAACCTGTAATGACTCTTGATGTGTTGCTTGATAGGTATAACTGATTAATCTATTTTAACATTATAGTCATACTCGGAACAGTCATAACATCGGATGGGAGATGTTTTGAAGAGATTAGAACAAGAATCGCCATGGCGAAGGAACCATTTTGCAAGATGGAAAACATACTGACCAATAAAAAATGTCATCTGCAACGAGAAAATGAATGTTAAGGTGCTACATAGAACCTGTGTTTTGGTATGGATGTGAAGCGTGGACAATCAACAAACAGGCTTAACAACATCTGATGGCTGTGGAAGTGTAATTTCTCAGGAAAATGCAAAGAATACCATAAACAGATTCAGTTTCAGTTACTCAATGATAAACGTGCACAAACCAGTCCTAGATTTAATATTAATTTCAGTTACTCAATGATAAAGATGCATAAACCAGTCCTAGATTTACTAATAATTTCAGTTACTCAATGATAAACATGTACAAACCAGTCCTAGATTAGTAGTAATTTCAGTTAGTTAATGATAAACGTGCACCAACCAGTCCTAGATTTACTAATAATGTCAGCTACTCAGTGATAGCTGTCGTCAGTGGCTTATGTGTTAATAAGACGCAATATCACAACCGCCAGACGTACCGTGTCAACGGTTTGAAATCAACCGCTGGAAATTTGGAAGCAGACCGATTTGCGCTTATTTCCGCGGTATGAGGCGCCGACGTCCAGAAAGCAATGGTAATTTACTGAAGGTAAAATTTAACGTAAATACAAATTAGCAAGACCTATAAGCGGCAAATTAAAAGTCAAACATTTTTGGGTATGTTATGAGAAGAAATAAACTGGTAAGATTAAGAGGGAAAATAACAAGGGAAGGCAGAGAAATAAATAGGAGTATATGGATTTCTTAACCGCATAGCACTGTTCAGGACAAGAAGACAGAGCTGATCCACGACTCTGGTGATCGCGTGAGATGACGAAACATGACCACACAAGCTTACCAGCATGGCACATGATGATATTTAAAACTTTCTAAGTAAATCACAAACAGTCAAAGAATGCAGGGGTTGATTGCAACGTTCTGTAAAGACAAACAACTAACAATTCAATCTAGATTTGCACAAACCACTATCCCTAGATTTTCTAATAATTTAAATTACTCATTATAAGCACGCACAAATCACCGTTTAAGATTATGCAAATAATTGCAGTCACTAAATTGAAAACATGCAGTAAATGACAGTTCTATATGTTCTAATAATTGCAGCTATCCAAGGTTAAACACGCACCAAAAGTAATCCTATATTTTCTAAATAATTTCCATTACTCAATGATAAATATGCACAAATCACGGTGGTAGATATTATACTAACGTAAATTACTCAATGGAAAACACACAAATCACTGTCCTAGATTTTCTAATAATTTCAGCTTAAAGTGAATATAATAAAGGACCAATTTTCACACCCTGAGACATACTGGGTACGTGGTGCTAGTTCCTGTAGTTTTATATAGATTAGTCGGCATTTGATCATCATCATCATCATCATCATCATCATCATCATCATCATCATAATCATCATCATCATCATCATCATCATCATCATCATCATCATCATCATCATCATCATCATCACCATGCATCATGTACCATGCCAATAAGCGCCATTTCACACGATCACCAGAGTCGTAGATCAGCTCTGTGTTGTTATCTCGACCATGGCATATGGCCAAGACATCCAGATATTTACTTCTACTGCCTTTCCGTTGTTTTTTCCTCCTCAATCTTGCCAATTGTCACCAAGTACTCTAGTTTATTTTTTCTCACAACGTGCCCAAAAATATTGACTGTCTACATCTAATTTCTCTAATCAGTTTACCGTTTTCATTTGCTTTCTGTAGGACTTGCTTTTTATGTTTATCCATTGTATTCTTTGCATTTCCACAGAAAGAAATTCCCACTGCTATTATATGCTTTGGGCTTTGGTTTCAACTTCCATACAAGAGTACAGGTTCTATGTATCACTTCAACACTCTTTTTAATCTCTTCAAGACACTCGTTAAATAGACAATACGACTAGCCGATTCTAAACCTTTAAATGGATTCAGTTAACAAAACATTTCAGTGTTTAAGACACATTTTTTAAATTTGTCACAAACCACCATACACCTTTTGGGTCGAAAGAAATTTCTAAGATTTTAACATTCATTTTATTACCTTCGAAATCTCTGTAATACCATCTTCCGTTAATCCACAGAATGTTCAAACTACACAGAAATGTAACACATATATCTTTGGAAAGATTAAAAAAATCATTTACCTCCACCTTCTTTAATAAAATACAGATGCATATTTGCAACAATTACGCCAGGTTTAAGACAGCTAAATGTCTCCAGAAATACAAAGAAAGGAAAACCATAACATAAATTTTCTTTTAAAATTGTTATAACTTTCAAATTGGTAATGATAAAAGGGATTTTTCATACTTGTAAATAAGATAGTTCATTACTGTTAACGGATATAAGCACTCAAACATCAGATCCCAAAATCCGGGCAAAATTGTGGCTAGGGGGAACTCTTTTCCGACGGGACGATTTTGTTACTTGTTCGCGCACTAAGAAAATCCAGTTGTGGAAAGGGTAGGAGACAACGTCTGTCTGCGCCTGTAGCACGAATCGATGCAAAAATTTTGCGTTAACCTTCCTCCGACGAGTGAGTGAGATATATATATATATATATATATATATATATATATATATATATATATATATATATATATATATATATATATATCTATATATATATATATATATATATATATATATATTATATATATATATATATATCACTCACTCGTCGGAGGAAGGTTAACGCAAAATTTATATATATATATATATATATATATATATATATATATATATATATATATATATATATATATATATATATATATATATATATATATGGTATCAATACTTTATTATATTGTAATCTAATTCGGTTAATAACACAACATATAATATCACTGCAATGCTATAAGATTTCGTACCCTACTAATTATGAATAGCGGTGGTTGAGTGACTAAACACTCGCTATCAGACTAGTGGTTCTTGGTTCAAAACCCCATAAACGAGAGAACATAACATGAGTCACGGTTGCTCCAGCTGCCTGAGCCAGCAGTTGTCTCTGTGAGTGTGAAACGTCTTGCATGCAAGGACAGAGATCATTACAGAATGGAAGAACCATTGTTAAGTTAAGTGTTCAGATTCTCTTATAAATTGTGACTGACTATTTCTTATTTAAACACTTTGAAACGCAGATTTGTCATATTATTTACAAATCTCTGGTTCATGATTTGTGAATCTAATTTTTACGTTGCGTGTAACACTTACAAAACACGAAAACCGTTTATTAAAACATTTGGGAAACGAGTAACCTTCAGTAACTCCAATAAAAGAAAGTCCAAAAGCAGAAACTTGTTATGGGTCAGTGATTTGTTAGAACCATCACATATTTTAAGGAATATATGTCCAACATTCACTCCCGTAGCCAGCGACGAGTCCAGGTATCGAACTCTCGCCTGATCGCGCCAAGCTATTGCCGGCGCAACTTCATAACTCCATTAATGCTGCCAAATTTTCTTCCGCATTCACCAAAGGAGGTGATTGTTTAGATAAAACAAGACACCAGTGAATATTTGGTCTCAAGATATCAGTCAATATTTGGTCACAAGACATACATCAATATTTGGTCACAAGACATCAGTCAATATTTGTGTCCTGTTAATTTCCCGAGAGGAGATTGGAATCAACAAGCACATCTTTAAACTTATTATCTGTTGGGATTATTGACTGACTTTGGTCTACACTCCTCTCTTCTGTCTTCCCTTCCATATATCTATTTCTTTCACTCTCTCTATTATTCCCTCAACACATACTCCGACAACAGTTCCTTTCAACGATAAGATAAAAGATTTATTAATAAAAACTATGTCTGGTGTATGTATGGATATTGTCTATGTAGTTGGTATGTTCTTCTAGTGTGGTTGCCAGATATGAACTCTGAATGTCTATCAGCTGTGTTGCTTCTCGCCCTTTCATTCTTCAAGATCACAGGACAGCACATCAAACAGGACAGAGCTCACCCTGGATGATCCGTATGCTTGAATCTGATGGTAAATCCGTTATTGAATGAAACAAAAACTGTTCACCACTGAGTCAAGGTACCGTAATAAAAGTCCCGTAAGTTTATGAATGCGCCTGAATCTGTTTCATGACGGTAAGTATCCAACATCGAAAAACCACCACATCGTCACAGTTCTTCCTATAGTCTTTTATTACTAACACTGTTTTACTTGTCTATTCTTTCTTCCTTATGCATACAATACGTATGTAGTTGTAAGTATCCCTGCTTGCCCCAGGTTAACATCTTTTCCTTTTAAGGGTTTTAGTGGTATATTCGTTTGAGCATACAGTGTTCTGTATTTGATTTAACTTTATTAGTTCTTCATCTTAAAACATGTCCCTGTTCTGTTTGGTTCTAAGTAAGTACTTTATTTGTTCAAGTGTAGTACTCTTCATCTCTTCTCTGCTTTCACTAGGAGATTTGAACCTTATAATAATCCTAGTCTGAATTGGGAGTACTAATGCACAATAGATACACAAACGTTCTTCTGAACGCAGCACCACCCTTTTCATAATCCTTTGTCTCATGAAACCCAAGAATCACACTAAACTTCCACAAAGAGTTGCCACTCTTTATAGGTCATATTTGCCGCATAGTCCTTGACCTTGCTTGACACCTCAAGTTCCTACTTCATTATCACAGTTAGTGGAAAATTACAGATCTGAAACTTTTCCATTATTCATACATTCAGACCGCAATATGCTGTCCAATAATGCTGTCTGCCTTTGTCGCAAACCAATTTTTCCACGCGACAGGTTACCTGTGCTGTAAGCGGCCCCTTCTGTCTTGACCTATAAACACATGCGCCTGGTCACTCCGTTGTTTGTTACCCTTACTGCTTCGTTTGTTAACCCTTCTTCTACCTGGTTAGTCGGTGTATACAGTCGTCTATCTGGGAATCATTAACTCTCAGTATTCCACGACAATTTGGTCACATTACATGAGTCAATAGTTGGTCACAAGACATCAGACAATATTTGATCACAAGACATCAGTCAATATTTGATCACAAGACATCAGTCAATATTTGGTCACAAGTCATCAGTCAGCATTTAGTCACAAGACCCAGTCAGTATTTAGTCACAAGACAGAAATCAATATTTTGTCACATGATACGAGAAGGTCCGGTGAAGGTTTTGACAAATGTGAAGATCGAGGGTTTTAGAAACCGACTGAAGAAGCAGGAGTTGCCGATGGGTTGATAAAGTGGCACAGATGATCATCAAGGGTTGAACTCCCCAAAAACACATTCTGGGTGTCAGGTGGAGATACCATGTTCTGTTCATATAACTCCTAGCTGGTCTGCTGTTTGCAGCGCGCGGAGTTAGAATGACTGACTTTGTGCATTCACGGAGACTTCATTTGCATTTCAGCCCTTTTCCGACAGCTACGGGACTATCCTGTCGTCAGGGAGGCCAAGAGGTGGATTCCCACTGGGGTAGATTCAAATGTTTAAAAATGACGCAGGAACTCCCAGATATACCCAGCTAGAAATGGGTACCAAGAAATGTCTGTGAAATAAAGGCGACCCGCGTGATACCGACAACATCACCAACTAGTGCTGATTGGTCAATAAAAATATGTATCTAGCAAGATATGTCCAGTGCAGCTTAAGGCAAGTAAAAGAGACTTTTACTTGTTTGTTCTGTTGTTTAGAATTAAATTGTAAGAAGACAAAAATTATGGCCATCACTTCTTCTTCTTCTTCTTCTTCTTCTTCTTCAGCGTTCCGAGCCATTGAGGTTCTTTGCTGCAAATACAATCCGTCTCCATTCGTCTCTCTGGTTGACCTTCTCTTGCAGTCGTTGATTCCAAGTGCTTGTAGGTCTGTCTGTATATTATCTCTCCACCGTCTTCTTGGTCTACCTCGGGGTCTACGGTCATTTATTTCCTGAGTGTAAGCGAGTTTTGTTTCCCTACTCTCTTCCATTCTTTCTATATGCCCCAGCCATTGTAGTCTATTAGCCTTCATGATACCAGTGTTCTGGTATGACTATCATTGACATCACTAGGAAGAATTAAATACAACAATGTAATATACAAATAAATGGGAATATTCTTCAACAAATGAATCGGTGCAATTATCTTGGAACAGTGATTGCATCTGATGGGCGATGCCTTGTAGAGATTAGAACAAGAATCGCCATGGCGAAGGTGGCCTTTTGCAAGCTGAAAAACATACTGACCAATAAAATGATGTCAATTGCTACGAGAAAAAGAGTGTTGAGATGCTACATAGAGCTTGTACTTTTGTATGGATGTGACGTATGGACAAAGAGCAGTCAAGCTGAAAAACATCTTATGGCTGTCGAAATGTAGTTTCTGAAGAGAATGCAAAGAATACCATGGACAGACAGAAAAACCAACGACCAAGTCCTACAAGAAATAAATGAAAATCGTAAACTGATTAGAGAAATTAGACGTAGACAGTCAACATTTTTTGGACATGTTATGAGAAGAAATAAATTAGAGAACTTGGTGACAACTGGCAAGATTGAGGGGAAGAGAACAAGGGGAAGTCAGAGAAGTAAAAACCTGGATGGAATGACCACGTGGCATGGTCGAGACAAGAACACTGATCTGATCTACAACTCTGGTGATCGAGTGAAATGTCGAATCGTGACAGCCTACGCTTACCGGTATGGCACATGATGGATACATAAATTGTAATTTCATCGAGGATCGGTGCTTCTTTGTCTTCAGTTATCAAATTGCACTTTAGAAAAACACGATTTCTGCTTGAATTTTTGTTGAAAGGTAAATTTTAAAATGCTACAATTAAGAACATTCAAGATTCTTAGAGAATACACATCAACGGTATACATTTTATTGAGAATACATATGTAAATGAAGCAATATAAATCTTATTTTAATAAAGGCTGCCAAAAATCAGTTTTATCTTTGTGCACAAAATTGCGTTTCGCTGACAAGCTTAACAATAAAGCCGATGAGGGCATTACAAATGTGAATTTCTGCTTGGCAGACATTAAACGCTTAACACAAAATATCACTTTCCTTGTTATCCTCAAAAATATTTTATGAAGTTAATGACAACTGCTGAAAAATAATGTTAATAACGCACTAAAAAGTAATTTCTCTTATGCGTTCAATTGCTTTGAACTTAAGTGTAGTAGATACACATGCTACTAAGAGAGTTGATCAACAAATTATAAAAGAGGCAAGTGAAATATTTTAGCCACGTTAATTAAAAAAAAAAATTCTTGTAAAAACCATACGGGAGGTGTAAGGATGAAGGCAAGCGAGTAAGGGGAGACAACGATACGCGTGGGAAGATAAAGACAGACAGTGTTAGAGATCCATTGCAGTAACCTTCATTGTGGAGACGACCCCTGATTGATTGACTCCTAGTACACAGGACTAATGTTTGCGTGTGGATTAGCTTTTCCTATTACAAGTGTCCAAAGACTTCAAGCATACCCACTCCACTGTCAGGGGTACTTGCAATTTACGCTTTCAAGTTAAGGACGAGAATTCCAGTTTCAACTGACCAGTGAAGCAGTGAGGAGGTTGAACCTGCTACCTCAGCATCAGCACACCGGATGTTTAAGAACGAGCGTTCTTGTCCACTCTGCCATGCTGACTTCCACTTAAAAGTGATGTTACAGTAGAGGCGTCACAAGAGGGGCGTGGGTGCGAAACTTTGCGCTGAGACCGTCGGGAAGAGTGTAGTCTTCAGTTAGCACACTGGATGATACTAACACTATTTATTATCGCCTCTGAACTGTAAAGATATATGCAACAGAATGATGGATCTATTCTAACAATAGAACTACTCTTATATGTAGCTTGCAATGCGTAACATGAGCCATGTCATAATAACGGTCATATTCGGTTCATTGTCTTCTGCAACATGCAGTCTTCATCACCATGCGCCCCGCCAACTGACGTAAACGTTAATGTCTCTTCACAAAGCATGGTCCTGTGTGTGTGGAACAACTCTGCTGATGATATTTCTCTATGCCACCGTCTCAATCCATCCAGTATCATTTCTTTCGGTCTGCCATTGCTTCTTTTCACACTGATCTTTTCAGTCGTTGACTATTTGGTCACTTGTTAACTAATTATTTTAAAAGGTATTCAATTGTTAATTTACTATGACACAAGGTGGTCACTTGTTATTTTACTATTTTTCAAAGGGATCACATACTATTTGATAATTTTACAATTGTTTCACTTATAAATTGTCTATTTCACAAGGGGGTCACTTGTTGACTATTTTACAAAAAAGGTCATATGTTATTTGAATATTTTACGAGACGGTCACTATTTCAACTATTTTCAACTATTTTGTAACTATTTAAACTATTTTCCAAAAGGGTCACATGTTATTTGACAATTTTACATGGCGATAACTTGTTAATTAACTATTTTACAAGAGCGTCGTTTGTTTTTTCACCATATTCAACGGAGTCACAAGTTATTTTACTATTTTACATGTGGAGAAATATTTGACTGTTTTACAAAAGAGTCACGTGTTATTTAACTATTCTACAAGAAGTACTCTTATTATTTGACTATTTTAATAGCGGGTCACTTAATAACTAGCTACTAAAACAGACAGCCCCGTACTACTCTAAATGTAAAAGTGTTTGCTTTAAACAAAATAGGTTGGGAAGCAAACGTGAGATGTATTTCAAATTTAAAAAAAAAAGATTGGGACGCAAAAGTGTGCTACATTTGAAAATACAGTAGACTGGGAAGCATAAGTGGGTTGCATTTGAAAAAAAAAAAATGGTTGGGAAGCACTGTTGTAGATGAAGCATGGGCAGCACCCATGTCTAATATTATTTACATGAGCCATAAATCTCGTATCCGGACCAGTTTTAAAATTCGAACTTGTTTGTAGTTAATAGCCAAGCCGGCCAGTTGTATGGGGTATGTTGATGTTTGACTAGTATTGAGTTGGAGTACACTGGTCATCGTCCATCACTGGTGTATTCATGCATCAATAGAGCAGTCTAATTCTCGTCTAGACAGTCAGTGAGGATTCAATGTACGTTTGTCTCAATGATGTTTTGACTACTGCAAATTAGAAATCAATATCAAAATAGGAAAACTGTGTATTTCGTTTTCCTTGTTTCAAACACATGCATGTTTAAGGTTTATATAATTCAGTTCGTGATGCAACATCAACATTACAGTAATCCTCACACCGCAGACGCGGTAAGTAAAAATGAGCTAGGTTGTTGATGACATTTCAACATGTCTTTACCTGTTAGTATACTAATATTCTTGCATGTAACAAATAACCAGTTCTCACATTTGGCTGTAAATCCTGGATACATTGTATACAAACAACAACAACAAAATCTCCAAACAAGCTTTAGAGATGCCGTTTTATGAGAGAATGCTGATAAATCATCGGAAAACCAAAATGAGTAACGGTTTGAAAAAAAAAAAAAAATAAAAGACAAAAACACCTCATCACAAAAATCAGAAATATGTAATCATCGATTTATTACCACACTATGAGAAACTAAAACCGAAAACATATTGTGAAAATTGAAATTATTTGTGGGAAGAGAGATAAGGAAGACAAGTAAAAACAAAATTGACAGTCTCGTGTTATGGCACGGACGGGTGTCAAATCATGAAATAATACACATCATTTGACATCGCAAGATGTGGAGAAGCACGAATCCCCCACGTCAATCGGTAAACCACCGAATAATGATGAAGTGACTCACATTTGTCACAAATTTACCAAGCTCCATTTATTTAGGCTCTAGTAGTTGAAACAATATAAGCAGTAAGCAAAGCACCAATTTTTACCCGCCATATAATTCGTATGGGCACATTCGACGCTAGACCAATATTTGTATAGACTCGGTCGGCGAGATGGTCAGTACCTCGCCGGCAACCTTTACTTCTGAAGACATTCTTGGTTGCCAATTTAGCCTGGGTCCACCTTGAAACCCAGGTCAGTTTTAAAATAAATTCCGAATCCGCCCAGGTGGGGATCGAACCTGGTCTGCAGGCGAGTGTCTTGCCACTTGGCCAACACCGCTTCCAGTCATCAGAAACAGCCTATAAATACTGGCGTTGATGGCGACAGCCTGCAAGAGGATATGGCACTGTCTTTTTTTTTTTACTTCCAAAATTTAGAGTTGCTTGGTGATGATCAGGTCACATAACCTTTCTCCCATGCAAAATCAGATCCGAAGATGCTTTCCAATATGAAAGTCGTTTAAATAATTCAGAAAGGAAATCGAGCTCCGAGTGCATTCAATACGTTGTCATACAGAGAACAGAGTAACAAGAAATAGAGCCATGTTCCCTTGTGAAATCTTGTACTTAGTTTCCTCTGCAGCCCTTGTATCTCTCCGTCGCTTCTGGCATGTTTGTAACACCGTAACTCAACCGATGAAACTCAAAGACAAGTAAATCTCATTCTAGACCAGAATGTTCCAGAGCTTCTACATCTCTATAAATGCAGGGGCATTTTGTGAGATAATTTCTGTCTTCGTGGCTTTAATTTGGAGTCTTTCTCCTGTTGAGTGCGGTTTTGTCATTTCCATCTTGCTTATTTTGGTTTTCTTTAACACGATGTGTATGCATTCAAATGTCTCGGAGGTTGTTATTTTGGGAAGATTGTATATATCGTTGATGTCTAAAGGAAAACATACTGTTTAACACGACGTAGATATATGTCCGGGATAAAAGAAAAACAACAGCGGGGCGGTTGTGAAAGCAAGATGCACGAAAACAAATGGTATAGCTATAGCCACGAGATAATTCTTATGCTGGATGTGTTGTTTGGTTGCGTCGTAATAATACCCTTGACTGTTCTGTCCATATCTGATTAGTTTCTTTAACGTTCACTAGCTTTTAACTCAAGCAAAGTCCAAACACGTGCTACTACTTATAGTGTTCTAAACTGATTTTTGCGTGTCCGATTGGCTTTTCCTGTTACCAGTGTTCCTCGCCATCAGGCGAACCCACACTAATTTCAGAGGTACTTGTAATTTACGCCTCCAAGTCAAAGACGAGAAGCCAACATTTTAGTCCAACTGATCAGTGTAGTGGATTGAACCCGTTACTTTGGCATCCGCGCACTGGATGTTTAAGAACGAGCTCTCTTATCCATTCGGCCACGCTAACCACCCATATCTAATGACGATGTAGTCTACAGTTCAACTCATCATCACTGAGCGGCTTGTCCTGTGCAGAACATGTCCCCCATATCGTTAGTTAGTTGCTTGTCCCTCACAGGACGTCGCAATCAACTCCAGCATGTATTTGCTGTTTGCGACTTTCTAGACAATATTACGGTCAGTAGTCTTTTGACTTTCTAGACAATATTACGGTCAGTAGTCTAAACAAATGCATCCATACTTCAAGAGCTGAATTTTGAAGAAGGTTGGCTAATAAAGATGATAAAACAAAGAAAATTGAAATATTTTGGTCACTTGAAACGTCACGAAAGTTTGGAGAGAACAATAATGGACGGGTTTATCTCTGGGAAGAGAGGAAGAGGAAGGCCAAAGACAAGATGGGTGCAGGATGTGGCGCATGATCTCCAGATGGGTGTATAGGACGCGGGAGATCTTGCTTATGATCGAGAGGTTTTCCAGAAGGTTGTTATGGGAGCGAGGTTCTGCAAAGGACATGCTACTGAATGAATGAATGAATGAGTCTGTGACTTTCTAGATAATATTCTGGTCAGTAGTCTGTGACTTTCTAGTCAATAGTCAGTGGTCTGCCGTCGAGACGTCGTCCTGATCACAAGGAAAAGAGCGCTCGCTTGCACGCTCTTAATATTCCGGTACGTTGATGGCTGAGTATGCGGTTCAACCCCTCCACCGGCATTAAATTGGACTTAATCGTTGACGTCTCGTTCAAAAATCAATGGCAAACTACTGAACGTATAATTGTCTATAAAATCAATCCGTGAATTGATCGCAACGTCCTGCAAAGTACATAATTTTATCTTGGTTTGCTCTTGCTTTCTAAATGGCCGACGTTCATACCAATACGGAAATCAAAGCGATTGACTTTGAACCTGGAATGTCAGGATTGTGAATATCGTAGCAGAACACCTTGCGTTGGTTTCCCATATAAAGGTATGAGTGCAGGTCGTTCACAAAGCGATGCCAAACTGCAGAAGGTAGACTTGCCAAGAAATCACGAACATCCAAAAATACTGGGGTTGACTGCGATGTCCTTAAAATGATATGCAGTTAACTTAATCTAATTATACTGTTAAAAAAAGAAACGCAACATTATTCCAGTTTCAATTGCAAACTTGTACCAACATATCATTGACAATGCTGATTCGCCCACTGCAGTCTTCTGGCGATGCCAGTCCGTAAGAACAGGACCTCTGTAGGGTCTTCTAGCCCAAAGATCAACGTCGTGCAGCCGGTTTTCCTGACCGCTTGATCTTAAATTCAACTAACTCCTGGCATTGACTGGACTGTGGAGGACGCAGATGCAAATCGATTCCTAAGGTGACGCAGCCGTATGAAGCGGTCTTCGGCAACAGTTGTGATTCTGGGTCTTCCACTACGTGGCCGGTCTGCAGTCATAGTTTCTTAAAATTGCCTCCAAAGGCGACTAATGGTGCTTCTAACCACATTAAATTATCTGACTACTACACTTTGAGACTGTCCAACTTGTAAACGTCCAATGATGATGAGTCGTTGTTCTGTAGTGAGATGAGCCATAATTGCGCATTGAATTTTATTTTCAACTGAATTTATTCGAGGAGCGTCAATCTTTTATAGGCATTAAATAATATGGTCAGAGAGTTTTGTGTTCAGTAAGTTTCAAGGAATTATCTTGAACCTGTCACGAGTTATTGTCACAAATCTGTTTTGACCATGACCTCATTCATGACCTCACGAATCATGAGGTGAGTACAGTTCAGGTAACCATGAGAAGTTAACGACCAGATGGACATAGTCGATTGGTTGACTGATGTCCAATCAGTGAATATCTTTTATAAAAGTAACACCGAAAATGTTACGTTTCTTTTTGTTTGTTTTTTGAACCGTATGTTAGCCAGCCAATCTCAAACCATCCCTCTTTAGTCGCCACGTAGGACTTTCTATTTGCTAGTAGCATGATGACACGCGTGGGCTGTCATGACGCTGCATCTCACAGGATCACCGGAGTCACGGATTATGTCTGTTCTCTTGTCTCGGTTATGTCACGTGGCCAAGTTGTCCATGCATTTTATCTCATTGTCTTTCTCTTGCTCTTGTCCCAACAAGTTTGCCAGGTGTCACTATGTTTAAAAGTTTATTTCTCCTCATAACATGCCCAAAAATATCGACCCTCTGTGTGTAGTTTTCTCTAATTATTTGTTTCTTGAAGGATTTTCGTATTCGTCTCTCCCCCCCCCCCCCCCCCATTTCCCCCCACCCACTGCTAATTCACAATATGAAAACCTAATTTCCACTGCCATTACAAGTTTCTCAACTTGTCTCCTCAGCGTGTCTATGTTTCCCATGCACACAACTATATAAGTCCTATACAGCGTTTTAGCATTCTTTTTCTCACTGCATTTGACAGCTTTTTATTTTATATCATTTCCATCTTGCAAAGATGAGCACTCTTGTTCTAAACTTCAAAAAAAAAAAAAAAAGAAAGATTCTCCGGATGCCACTCTTATGCAGGAACCTTTAATGTGTATGTGAAGTGTTAAGACCATTGCATGTGGTAGGCCAGGATGTACGGAAAAAAGGGTTGCAACTTTTCTCCTCTCGTAGCGAACGTCGAGACCTGACATCGAACCCACGGCCTACAACAATGTTACGTACTAAATAAAGCTAAACATCTCCTAGCACTGTCTGCTACATTATCTCCACAGAATACTAGACATTATATTACTTCTACTGACGATGATCTTTTTTGTTTTTTTTAATTCGCATATCCTTTTACCAAAAAAATTCGCATATCCTTTTCAGCTGTCTGTTGATTTCTTGGCAAGATTACGCTCAGTAGTTTGCCGTTTGCCACTGCTTTCTGAGCGGCCGGCTCAGTTATCCCGCAAGTCACCAGCGGGGGACGAACCGCTCCCAATTCTCGCCCGCTACGAGACTCTGCGTGATAAACGGAGTTACGGAGAAAGTGGTGTAACCCCTCGGCCAGAGAGACCGGTGATGATGATCTTAGACGTCAATATATGTATCCGATGCAAATGTAGTGTAGAAAACAGTCAAAAGTTTACACCCTATAACTGGTAAACTTCCGACTGTTCGGTCAACAACTCAGTTCACATGTCTTCGGCAGGATTTGAGACATTATATTACTTCTATTGATGATGGTCTTAGACGTCAATATATGTATCCGATGCAAATGTAGTGTAGGAAACCATGGCTAGTTTCCACCCGGCAAGTGGTAGACTTCCGACTATTCAGCCAACAACTCAGTCAGTTTATTGTTGGAGACCTGCGGCTCTTATTCGTGATCTATGGTGGTTTCATTTGCAATTCAGTATCAGAGGGGAGAGAACACTGACATTAAGGTTGAGTTTAGCGGGACAAAGGCGGGACTTTACGATATCTTTGTGGCGCCTGGGATCATTGTCATCACCATTAAACAAGCTGCGTCAGGAACTAGGAACGCGAATTAGATAGTCTCCCGTGGTGATTTATTTAGTATAGTGGGAACTGTTGAACTGCAAGCTCAGTCTTGCTATAAATTTCTGATGAATTTGTTGCTTGTGACATTAATAGAACAGCCGGATGTAGGATATAGATATGGGCAACACAACCCATAAAGTATTCATACAAAGCAAATAGTAGCTTTAAATGCATGTTATAGGAGTTTCAAATAGAACGGTGAACAATAGAAACATTTAAACAAATGTTATGGAGGTTCACATTAAAAGATAGTTTTGAAGATATGTTTAAGCATGAAGTTTGATCCGGAATTAAAAACAGAATGTATTTATATAACCCATTCAACATTTAACATTTTACGAACACTTTCCTGGTATTTTTCTTATATGGCTTGAAGCCAGAACTGGGAAATATAATTAGAGAAATAGTCATACCAGTAGCAACAGAAATGAAATGCCTCCGAGGATTACTGAATGTAACAAAAAGAGACAGGATCAGAAATGATGGCACCATGATGCAAGTGAATACGGTTAGCAATTAATTTTATTTAGAGACATCAAGTCAGATGGTTCGGTAATTTGGAAGAAGTGCCTCCAAACAGCATTTCATAACCAGCACTGCCATTCATATGCATTGTAAAAACAGGAAAAGACAGACCCCGCAAGAGAAGGATTAGCGGAATAGATGAGCCAACGAAAATCAACTTAAACACAATCCAAACAATGATCTTATCCAGAAAACCTTTAGTAACCTAACACCGCAAGGCATAATAAGGACAGAAGAAAGAGCAAAGAAGAAAGATGAAATATTTGAATGATTTAAAAGTCACATTCTACCTTATAAATAAACTTTGAAATATATTCACATACAAAATTACCCACATGTCAAACAAAAATAACAATCAAAATAAATTTAAAACAAACTAAAGTGTTACAAGCATTGAATATCTTATCTCCATAATTAGTAACAATACATACTGTCGATTGGAAGTCTGACGTTGGCTAGCCATAGCAGTTCAGAGGTTCAACAGTATTGAGATTCTATGGTACAACACTAGCAAGCAAACTGATGTAAACTTTCTGTGAACACGTATCTTTCGTGTGGTAATATGCAGATGTGTGTGGGGGGTACGGGGTGTCAGGCATTGGTAGTACCTTTGGCAAGGATGACTCTCATGTCCTCTTCAGGACCCATCCCCCACTGCATCGACGATGAACTGTATTTCTTGTGGAGGACTTTTGTGTTGACATTCTGACGGTGGAATTATGTACAGTGTACCTGTGCGGGCTGTTGGTTTGTCGAGACTCCTGTCTGTTCCACTTTTCACATGGGGCAGTGAGGAGCATATTGTGTGATTTTCACTGGCACAGGAACAGAGCATAATGGAGACGACCCGTTGCTGTGAAATTGGAACCGCGACTAACCAACCAGCCAACCAACCAACCAGCCAGCCAGCCAGCCAGCCAGCCAGCCAGCCAGCCAGCCAACCATCCAACCAATCAACCAACCAACCAACCAACCAGCCAACCAACCAACCAGCCAGCCAGCCAGCCAGCCAACCAACCAACCAACCAGTCAGCCAGCCAGCCAGCTAGCCAGCGAACCATCCAACCAACCAACCAACCAACCAACCAGCCAGCCAGCCAGCCAACCAACCAACCAGTCAGCCAGCCAGCCAGCTAGCCAGCGAACCATCCAACCAACCAACCAACCAACCAACCAGCCAGCCAGCCAGCCAACCAACCAACCAGTCAGCCAGCCAGCCAGCTAGCCAGCGAACCATCCAACCAACCAACCAACCAACCAACCAGCCAGCCAGCCAGCCAACCAACCAACCAGTCAGCCAGCCAGCCAGCTAGCCAGCGAACCATCCAACCAACCAACCAACCAACCAACCAGCCAGCCAGCCAGCCAACCAACCAACCAGTCAGCCAGCCAGCCAGCTAGCCAGCGAACCATCCAACCAACCAACCAACCAACCAACCAGCCAGCCAGCCAGCCAACCAACCAACCAGTCAGCCAGCCAGCCAGCTAGCCACCAACCATCCAACCAACCAACCAACCAACCAACCAACCAACCAACCAACCAGCCAACCAACCAACCAGCCAGCCAGCCAGCCAACCAACCAACCAACCAGTCAGCCAGCCAGCCAGCTAGCCAGCCAGCCAACCAACCATCCAACCAACCAACCAACCAACCAACCAACCAACCAACCAACCAACTATCATGTCTCGTAAACTGAAATACTTTGGGCAATGTTAAGCATCCCCGTTGTTTGAAAATAACAGTAACGTAGTGTTCCTGGAAGAAGAAACAGGCGTGACCAACAAGACGATGAACACAGGGCGTTGACGACACCATGGACATGAACAATGCAACATATTTAGAATCTTTTCTGCGGGTCGTCATGAAAACGACGTTCTGCAAATAACGAATTCACGATGATGAACACAGAATAATCAGTCGAAGCAAGTATGCTTAAAAGCTAACACAGTTGCCGTTGCTTAGTGTGATATGTGGGGGAAAGCATGACTACATATGGAGGTATTTGTGTATAACGAAGACGATCTTCAACAAATCAAGCCATCATCATCCAGTGGTTTGTCTTGCGCAGACCTTCTCCACCATAACAGTCTAGTGAAGTTTGAAGTGTCTCTCTGGGACAAGCCATATGCCCTGCCTCTTGTACTGACATGTGTGGCTATCTACAAAATCTTGAATACTTCCACGTCGTTGTCTTCCTTGTATTCACATTCCCTGTTACACTTCTCTCCAAAATTCTCTTGTCTAGACCTTCATGTCGTTTTACATGTCTGAAATATTTCATTTTCATCATGTGCGTATGTCTGAATAACCAATCTTCTTCAATACTGAGTTCCTGTTGAATAGATCTGTGTGTTCTCCCTTTCGCAAAATGAATTTAATACTCTTCTGGTTGTCACCTAAGTAAAAACCTTGATTTACTGAATGACGGACACTAGATCAGAATGACATTCAGATAAGCATACACAGACGATGCCATCGATCTGGCGCCGATATTGGATGCTGATATCCAATTCATCAGTGGGAATGTCTTAGACTGGCAAGAGAGTGACCATTTATCATCTACTGCATTCGTCCCAAAGGAGGAGCTATTTAGGCAACTAAAACCTCCCGTTTTCCAACTATAACCTGACAGTTGTGTGACTGTTCTATTTCACATGTAAAGACGTTGATGACCTGACCGCTATAGTCACAACGAAAACAATCAATATTACCACGTTTTGAGAATATTCCCATTCTTCAGGCTTTGACAAAAAACATAACATATTTTTCTTCTTCCGCCTTCACACGTCAGCATAAACAATTCAAAGAAAGCAGAAGTCATGAGCTTGTTGACAACAATGTATATAGGTTGTCTTAAAATGGAGCCTGTGTTGACTAATCTGTGGCCTACCAAATGGCGAAAGTGGTCTGGATTATACCATTAGTTTCATATCAAAACTTGAAGACTAAATTGGAAAATTCTCCAAAAGTCGCTGTATTTACTATTTTTATTGGTTTTATTTTATAAGCTAAAAAAAATTTGTTTGCATATCGTTTACAGGACATTGATGTCAACATCAGCATCTTTCAGCTGATTGTTGATTTTTTGGCAAGATTACGCTCAGTAGTTTGCCATTGCTTTCTGAGTGGCCGGCTCACATACCCCGTAAGTTACCGACGCGATTAGAACCACTGCTGATTCTCACCGTCGTCACGTTACTTGCGAGAGTATACGAGATTACGGAGAAAAATCGCTAACCTCTAGGCCAGGAAGCCGGCTCATAAGCTAAAGATAACAATAATAATATGCCATTATATTAATAACAACGTGGACATGCCAGGCTAAGAGCTGGCAGAAATCTGTTGTCAAGCCACCCTGATGAAATAATGACCTAGAAACATCTATGGCCATGAAAGAAAAGGCAGTACTCATCCGTCGAGTAAAGTCAGGCTTGCTGTTTCTCTGTGCGTGCTCTGGACCAACATCTACAATTTCAGCAGCTCGTCTGTGGAAGATTGTCCCATCCAGGTCCAACCGCATGGGGAAAACGTTTTTTTTTTTAAATTTCCGCTTGAACCTTGTTCCCGCTAGGTTGAAACTGAAACGTTCGGAAGGGTTAAAGGGCACAACTAGGTCCACTTGCGATAAACAAAATCAAGCTAAAGGCCCCTCTTCTACACTCTGAGGCGTACTGGACATATGGTGCCAGCCCCATATTGTTATAGAGCAATTTGCACTTGAATAATACCACACCGATCTCCTTTACTAGCCAGACCATGTCCTGTAATCGAAGCCCGGGAGCCACAGTCAGCTTAGCAAACATATCCCTGTATCTTGGGGAGTAAATGCGGTCGGCATGAGACTGAGTACAGTTAAGTTCAGTCGAGGTTCCAACATTACAGCAACGGGTAGTCCCCATTATGCTCCGTTCCTGTGCTAGTGAATATCACATAAAATGTCCCTCACTGCCCCATGTGAAAAGTGGAAAAGACAGGAGTGTCGACAAACAACAGCCCGCTCAGGCAGACTGTGCATAATGCCGCCACCCGAATGTCACCACAAAACCTACCGTTCATCCTTGATGGAATTGGCAGTCACTTTCCCAACCAGATGTTCACCTACAAAATCTCGATGTTTCTAGATGTTGGTGTTCCGTTTCTAGATGTTTTCTAGCCAGCCAAGCAATTTTATCTCCGAAATACAGTTCACGCAACAAAACAACCTCGGACAGATGTAAAGACTTTCACTGTACATAATCCCGTTGCCAGAATGCCAACACAAAAGTCTTCTACGAAAGACGCAGTTCATCGTTGATGGAAGCGGCAGTCACTATCCCAACCAGATGTTACAAAGTCTCGATATTTCTAGATGTTGTTCCGTGAGTTGCTAGAATGCCGGATTCTCCTTCGGGAGACCCCGGTTCAAATCCTCGGTAAGGTGTGGATTTTGTTTCTGTCGGGGAAAAAAAAACAACAACTCTAACCTGCACAATTCGCGGCGACTGCACTAGCCAGGCGGCCTTAATCCCCCAGGCTCACCCCCCCCCCCCCCCTCCGCCATACAACGCAATGCGCTATATAGGCAGTAAATGACAATTTTTCAATTTGTGACCCATTTAATGTCAGTTGTTCTATACACATATGAGGTTAGCACCATATGTTCAATAGCGTCAAGTCATAGAACAGGCGCATGTTATATATTGAAAGTACAGACGTGGTTTACTAAACACACATAATGTTTCATTGTTAGAGAACTGGCTTCATATTCACAAGAGTCCCGGAAACCCAAGAGAGACAAAGCGTTTCTAAACAGCTATTTTACTAATACTTTACACAATGTCTGTGTAGGACGTAGCAGTCAACCTCAGCATTTCCACTGTTTGTGATTCCTGGGCAAATGTTACGTTCAGTAGTTTGCCATAGCTTTCTGAACGACCGGCTTTATACCTTTTTCGAAAAAATCAGCACCGCTGTGTTTCGAACCCGGGTATACGAGCTCACCAACCGCGTTCGCAAGCCCTTAGCCCAGGTACTGGAGCGGAAGTGGTACACTGAAATAAGGGGGAGGGGGCGGAGGCAGGAAGGTAGGACGTTAACCACGATGGTAGGTGTTGAAAAACGTAAGAGACCCTTTTTTACACTCATTGATTTGTGATAGGCATATTGTGCTAGTCCATAATATATGGGCACACGAGTGGTGATGTGGTCACCGTTAAGCGACCCCCTTTACTTCCGCATTTTCTGGTAATCATTTCAAGCTGGATCGACTTGGGAGCCTTGCTCAATTAAAAAATCAACCTCGATGCGAATTTGCCCCATGACCACGGGCATGCACCAAGTATCTTAGGATAGGTGTAGCCGCAGATGAAGGCACGACTAATGCTGGAGCATGTTAGTATACCACTTATCATGTTATCCGGTGCAAAGATGTCACTTTTGCAGCTGCTTAGGAGAACCTTAACGTCGTTATGAAATGTCTGTTACGTCTTTCTCGCGGTATTGCTAAAGGGAGGCGACTACTCCCTTGCTCACTCTGAAAAACGAAATAACAACAAAATGAAACTAGGACGCTCGTTGAAAGGAAAGATATGCATTAGTTCATAAACAAATTCACACGCAATGTTTGTCGCCCATGGAATCTGAAGAAAGAAACAGAAACCAGAGGACACACGAGGTAACATAAAAACAAAAAGTCATAGTTAGCAAACAGGAATCGAAACTGTCACCTCCAAATGACAGCTCCTCCCTGCAGGAACAATTGCGCTTCAACACATAACCAGCCAGATAGTGGATAAATAGTGCCATTATTAGCCATATCTTAGTGGTCGCAAGGGGTTTCGCAATTGATATCTGTATATTACAGATACAAACGGGAGTTTCGTCCGAAGTCCTTATCAGAAAAATTAAAAAATAAGTATTAAAAGTTATAAAAATAAATAAATAATTATAGCAATTAAAAATTTAAAAAATAAACACTTACAAATTTAGATAGACCTTCATCTCACTAGAGACACATGTTAGGACGTAATCAAATCATGATTGAATACATCACATACGGGACTGAATGAGATTAGGTCTGGGTTGCTGCTTCCTCCATGCGCTGTCTGTATTTCTGTGTAGACACCTCTGCTTCTCCTACTTCATTCCTCTTTCAAGAAAAGTGCGTCACACCTAATTATGCACATCAGATGACAGTGTGTCCGACTACGGCAGGCATGTGTGTCAAGTTTATTTCCTGTAGACGGATTCCATCCAAGGTAATGGGCTCTATCACAGTGGGATGTCTAACGTGCACAACTGGCAGACGGGATTCCCCGATATTAGTCCGTATGCGAGATGTTAGTTATCCGATCTCACTACCCAAGATGTCATGGGACAATGACCAGAGAATTCCACATAGACTTAAATAATATGTGACAGAAAAACAGCTGTACACTGCTGGTGTGTGGCTAATAGTTACAATAAACACTAGCATATTCCTCAAATACCACCTTTACACTTAACAGTGACATACCCCTCAAACAACTTTACTGAAGTGCGCCAGAAATATTCCCGCTGAGATTCCTTTAATGTCTGTTGCAGACGTTTATAAATATCTCTTGAACCTCAAATCAACAAACTCACACGGCCTAGATGGTATCAGTAATAGAATTCTTCGTTGTGCTGCACCAGTCATTAGCGAGTCCTTAACATTCATATATAACCAGTGCCTGGCCAAAAACTACTTTCCATCTGCATTTAAAATTGCTAAAGTGTTTCCGCTTATTAAAAATGGCTCAATCGATAATAGCGTTTTGGGTAATTATAGACCTATTTCCTTACTATCGTCGCTATCAAAACCACTAGAAAAACACATTCATAAAATAACGTTACACCATTTAATTAACAATGATCTAATAATTAACAGTCAATCTGGGTTTCGACCTAAATATTCTTGCCATAGTGCTCTAACAAAAATGACCGATAACTGGCACTTAAACATCAACAACGGTAGAATTTGTGGAGCGGTGTTTGTAGACTTTAAAAAAGCTTTTGATATGGTAGATCACGATATTTTAATTAGAAAACTAAAGCAAATGAAGACAAGCACCAACATGGTGAACATAATTACGTCATTTCTATCCGACAGGCAACAAGTCGTGTCCTTCAACAACTGTCTATCAAGACCCACACAGCTTAATATTGGTGTGCCTCAGGGCTCAATACTAGGTCCGCTGCTTTTTGTAGTTTATATTAATGATCTTCCTTTATATATCAATACAACTTGTGATCTATTCGCAGACGACTGTACTATATATACTAGTCAAGAAAACCGTAGTGAATTAGAGAATTCTTTACAAAAGGAACTTGATAATCTTACTAGATGGAGCAATGAAAACCGCATGCAAATTAACATCGACAAAACCAAATCCATGCTAATAACGACCAGACAAAAACTACAGACACTAGCCATAACTGGATCACCGCTCGAACTCCGCATGGGCTCGTTACCTATAGTTAATGTGACTGAACATAAAACACTAGGGCTTTTAATTGACAGCCATTTGAACTGGAGCTCTCATGTTCATGCTCTTACCAAGAAAATAGCACAAAAAGTTTACCAACTTACTAAAATTCAGCACTTCCTGGACGAAAGCACACGAAAAATATTCTATACATGCTATATCCAATCACATCTCGATTACTGTTCCACAGTTTGGGATGGTTGCCCAAATCTAATTTAAAACGACTATGTTCTCTACAAAACCGCGCTATTCGTCTGGTTTCTGACATAAAGCACGTTGAAAGTAATAATTTGTACAGTCATCTAAGACTTCTACCACTACAAAAGCGCTTCCTTTTCAACAAAGCCAAATTAGTGAATAAAATTATATCTCAAAATATCCCAGAGTATCTTCTGCCGCTGATTCAATCTAATGCAATGAACAGCAAGCGCCTAAATTTGTTACATGTCTCAAAGCCTAGATTGGACCTATACAAAACATGTTTCGCCTATTCTGGTGCTCACTTATGGAATGATCTGCCTCCAGATCTGAAAACTCCAATGAGTCCCTACACATTTAACCGAAAACTCTTTCAATACTTAATCCATACCGACTATATGCCACCATAATTCATTTACTGGTATAATTGTTCAGTATAATTGTTCTTTATAATTGTTTAACTATAATTGTTCACTATATATGTGTGTGCGTGTGGGAGCGAGAGAGAGAGAGAGAGAGAGAGAGAGAGAGAGAGAGAGAGAGAGAGAGAGAGAGAGAGAGAGTGGGTGTCAGTGAGAGGGAGAGAGTGAATGCGTGTGTGCGCACGTGCATGCGTGTGTGTGGAGAGAGTGATTGAGCGAGAAATGGTGGGGGAATGTCTCAGTGCATGCATTTGTACGTGTATGTGTGAGAGTGAGTGAGGGAGTGTATGCGTGCGTGCATGCGTTCATGTGCATGTGTTCATGTGTATGTGTATGTGTGAGAGAGTGTGATTGAGAGAGTGAGTGTGTGTGTGTGTGTGAAGGATTGTGTGTTAGAGAGTGAGACAGTGGGAGAGTTGATGTGTTAGTGTGTGTGTGTGTGTGAGCGCGCGCATGTGTGTGAGTGTGTGTATATGAAAGAATACAGAGAGAGAGAGAGAGAGAGAGAGAGAGAGAGAGAGAGAGAGAGAGAGAGCTGAGCAGATGCATGTCATGTAACACGCATGTTATGTAACACGCATGTTATGTAACACGCGAATCTATATGTTTGTGTATTCTCATCTGTCATATTATCAGTTAAATACCATTTGATTTTATCATGCATAATATAAACTCATGTTCATTACTGTAGTTTGAGTCAGTGAGTGTGAATGAGAGACAGTACGAGTGAGCGTGAGAGTGAATGAGTGAGCGGGAGAGTGAATGAGTGAGCGGGAGAGTGAATGAGTGAACGGGAAAGTGAATGAGTGAGCGGGAGAGTGAATGAGTGAGCGTGAGAGTGAATGAGCGGGAGAGTGAATGCGTGAGAGTGAATGAATGAGCGGAAGAGTGAATGTGTGAGCGTGAGAGTGAATGTGTGTGTGTGTTTGTGTGTGTGTGTGTGTGTGTGTGTGTGTGTGTGAGAGAGAGAGAGAGAGAGAGAGAGAGAGAGAGAGAGAGAGAGAGAGAGAGAGAGAGAGAGAGAGAGAGAGAGAGCATCACTAATTTTACGTCACATACATTTTATGTACACATTTTTCTCCATGTTTAACATTTTTATGAGACTGCTCATGACAAGTGTCAGTGTATGTGTGTGAGTAAAGTGTGGGAGTTTGTTCATACTAGTTTCAATACTAACGTGAGACATTTTGTATGTGTCTAGATGTGAGGAAGTGTGAGTGTATGTGGAGGATGTGTGTGAGTGTGGGGATATGTGTGGGTGGGGGATGTGTGGGTGGGGGTATGCATTTGGATGGGTTGGGGTGTGTGGGTTTTGGTGGGTAGTGGTATTTGTGGATGTTGGTGGGATGTGTGGATGGATGTGTGGGGGTGAAGGTAGGGGTGTTGGAATGGGTGTGGGGGATGTGTGTATGGGTGCAGGATATGTGTATGGGACGGATGCAGGGGATGTGTGTTTATGTGGGTGGAGATGTGTGGATGGTTTGAGGAAGTATGTGTGGGAGGCAGGGTTGTGTGGGTAGGGGTTTGTGTTGGGTGGATTTGGGATGGAAGGGCTGGTGGGGAGAAGTGTATGGTGTGTGGGTTTGAGATATGTGTGCGGTGTGTTGGTGGGGGATGTGTGAATGATGTGTGGGTGGAGGGTATGTTTGTGGTGGTATGGGTGGAGGATAGTGTATGGTGTGGGGGATGTGTGTGATGGGTGCGGGGAATGTGCGTATGGGGGGGGGGTATATGTGTGGGTGAGCAGGGGATTGTGGTGGTTGGGGGAAGTATGTGGGGGAGTGTGGGTGGGAGATGTGTGGGTGGGGGTGTGTGAGTGGCTTAGGGACGTGTAGGTGGGTGTGGGAGTTGTATGTGTCGGGGTGGGATGTGTGAGTGGGTGGAGGATGTGTGTGGGGGTAGGGGTATTGTGATCGAGAGATGTTTGGTTGGGAGTAGGTGGGTGGGGGTGTGTGGGTGCGTAGTGGAGGATGTATGCGTGAGTGAGTGTGTGTTGGTGGACGGGTAGGGAATGCGTGTGTGGGTGGGGAGAGGCGTGTGGTGTGTTGGTTGGTGATATTGTGTGGGTGGGGGATTTTTGTGGTGTGTGAGTGGGGGTATGTGGGGTGGATGGGTAAGGGTATCTGTGTGGGTGTGGGTGGGAATATTGTGTGGTATCTGGGTGGGGGATATGTGTGTGGTGTGTAAGTGGGGATGTGTTGGTGAGGGATATGTGTGTGTGTGTGGTGCGTGGGTTGGGAATAGTGCGTGGTAGGGGGTGTATGTGATGTGCGGGTGGGGGATTATGTGGTGGGGAATTAGGTTAAGGCATGTGTGGGTGGGTGGAAGTTGTATGTGTGGGTGGTGGGGTGTGTGTGAGTATATTTGGGATTTATGGGTGGTTAGGGAGATGTGTGCATGTGGGGGGGGGGGGGTAGGGACATGTCAGTTGGTGGGGATGTGTGTGTATGGTTTGGAGATGTGTAAGTGGATGTGCGATGTGTGGGTTGGCGGGGGATTGTGTGTGTGGGTGGGGAATAATATGTTGTCGATGGAGATGTGGCTGGGGGATGGGTGGTTTGAGGTGTGGGTGGGGAGAGGATGTGTGGGGTAGGATGTGTATGTGGATGGGCGTGGGATGTGTGGGTTGGAAGGGGGAATGTTTGTGGGTGGCAAGTGTGTTTTCGTTGGGGGATCAGGTGAGGGCAGTGTGTGTGGGTGGGGGATGTGCGGGAGGGGGATGGGTCGGTTGGTGGGTATGTATGTGTCCCTTGGTGTGCGTGTGTGTGGGTAGGTGGGGGTGTTTATGTGTCCCTTGGTGCGCGTGTGTGTGGGTAGGTGGGGGTGTTGTGTGGGTGGGGTGATGTATGGATAGGTGGGAGATGGGCTTCATAACATGGTAATTAGCCTTGTTTATGTTTACAACATTCATTTCACAATGTTTATTTTTCTTCCTATGTAAATGTATAATGCTCTTGATGAACGAAAGACGAGTGATTGGAAGGGCCGAATGTAAGACGGGCCTGCGCGCCCAATTTGTGACCCTAATAAAGTTGATTTGATTTGATTTGATTTGATTTCCCTGAACATTAGCACGCCCCTCAAAACACAACTTTACCCTAACCATTAGCATACCCCTCAAACCAGAACTTTACCCTAAACATTAGCACACCCCTCAAACCACAACTTTACCACAAACATTTGCACACCCACAAAACAGCACCTTAAGACAGCCTTCAAACAACATCTATCACTAACATCTGCTCGTACTAATGATTGCAAAGTTTGAAACACTAGAATCCGAATACGCTGTTATTTAAGGGGATCTAATGCGACAGTTTCCTAGAGCAACTTAAATCGATCTGTCTAAAATGATATTCCTTAAAGCGTCCACTGACCCGTTGTTAATGAACAATCATTATAAGTGTTGATTCTGGAGGCCACCGACGTGCTGTGTCCAGATCTTGAACCAGTTCAAAGAGGATCGATCACCTGTCTTTGAAAACGTTGAGGGACCAGTTGGTGCGGGGTATCGGGGGATCAGCTAGCATGTGTGTAATTGTGTGTGTGTGTGTGTGTGTGTGTGTGTGTGTGTGTGTGTGTGTGTGTGTGTGTGTGTAGGTGGTAACAAACAAATACAAGCCCCGAAGCTGGAACCTGCAACACATGTGTGATGGGATACGGTCAGCACATTGTGTATGCCTGAATGCACGGACAGAAATACACGGCCAGTCTTTTGCACTGTTACACACACATATCAATTAGGAACACCTTGAGGCCATCAAGACAATTAATGAATATATACATACGTATTGTCTGGCGCTCATACATGTCGGGGTAAGAGACGAATTCTTACCCCTACTTCTATGAGCGTCAAACAATACGTGTGCATTTATTAATTTTCCTCTAATGACGGACTACAAACGCAGGCGTCGGACCTTCGTTCTAACGCGACTATGGCAATATCAGCGTAGTTCCCTATCTAGGCAGGCATGCGTTTAGGTAGGTATGCGTGTGTGCCCATGAGTGGGTGAGCAGTGGGTTGGGACCCATAGGTGGCCGCGAGACGTTATCAAGAGCTGCAGTTATATCCCAGTGCCATACGTGCTACGCTGGCCAGTGTGAGATTGTGTGGTTGTAAGGTGCTGGTGATGTTGTCGGTCCATCTGCTCCTTGGTCTTCCTAGTGCTCTGCAAAACTCCCTCTTTGATACATGTCAAAAGTGGGGCGGCCATATTTAGAATGTCCATATGACGTTACCGTGTTTGTCTACACAATAATGGCAAGTGCTTAACACTCTTGACATCCTTATTAACAGGTTACAAAACAATGGCATGGTTATTTTAATTTCTATCACACTTTTAAGGTGCGCACGCGCCTGTGTATGTGTGTGTGTGTGTGTGTGTGTGTGGTTTACAGTACGTCGCAGTCAACCCTATCATTTATTGCCTGTTTGTACTTTTCTAGCCAATTACACATTCAGTAGTTTGCTACGGTCGATGCTCATACCATTATGACAATCAACGGAAGAGATCTGCTCCAAAATCACCCGCGGCAGACTTCCAGACTGGCATGTCTGGACTGCGAAATTGCCCTCTCTTCCCTAAAGCACAGAGGCCAATATTTATGATTTATGTTTAAATGTACTTAGGTTTTATATTTACCTGTACTTAGGATTTACATTTACCTGTACTTAGGACTTACATTTATCTTTGCTTATGATTTAAAGAATGATATGAAGCATTGTTTGGGCATATTCTGAAACATCACGTCATACAAGTATTTTAATTTATAATATACTAGCTGACCCGGCCCGGCTTCGCCCAGACCCTGGCGGGGATCTGTCTGTCTGTCTGTCTGTCTGTCTGTCTGTCTGTCTGTCTGTCTGACCCGGCCCGGCTTCGCCCAGACCCTGGTGGGGAGCATTTCATTTAATTCATATAAGTAGTCATATAAGCTCCCGTTCCCGTTCCCGACTATCTACTGTCTGTCTGTCTGTTTGTCTGTCCGTCCGTCCGTCCGTCCGCCCGTCCGTCTGTCTGTCTGTCTGTCTGTCTGTCTGTCTGTCTGTCTGTCTGTCTGTCTGTCTGTCTGTTAGAAAGAGCACTTGAAAGATCTTTACATCTTTCCCCAACAATTAACTTGGGTAAATGGAGCGTCTTATTTAATTCATATTTGGCCCCTGCTCCCGTTCCCGTTCCCAAAAAAGACGACCCGGCCCGGCTTCGCCCAGTCCCTGGTGGGGAGCATATCATGTAATTCATATTCGGCGGAGGGAGGAGGAGGAGGGAGCAGGAAGGAGGAGGAGGAGACAGGAGGAGAGGGAGGAGTAGGAGGGAGGAGGAGGGATTAGGAGGAGGAGGGAGGAATGAGGGGAGAGGGAGGAGGAGGGAGGAGGAGGTAGGAGGAGGAAGAGGGAGGAGGAGGGAGGAGGAAGGAGGAGGAGGAGGAGGAGGAGGGAGGAGGAAGAGGAGGAAGAGGAGGGAGGAGAAGGGAGAAGGAGGAAAGAGGAGGAGGTGGGAGGAGGTGGGAGTAGGAGGAAGAGCGAGGAGGTAGGAGGAGGGAGGAGGAGGGGAGAGGAGGAGGAAGAGGGAGGAGGAAGAAGGAGGAGGAGGAGAAGGAGGAGAGGAAGGAGGAGGAGGAGAGGAGGAGGAGGAAGGAGGAGGAGGGAGGAGGAGGAGGAGGAGGAAGGAGGAGGGGAGGAGGGGCTAGGAGGAGGAGAGAGGAGGAGGAGGGAGGAGGAGAGAGGAGGAGAGGGAGGAGGAGGAGAGAGGAGGAGAGAGGAGGAGGTAGGAGGTGAGGAGGAGGAAGGAGGAGGAGGAAGGAGGAGGGAGGAGGAGGAGGGAGGAGGAGGAGGAGGAGGGAGGAGGAGGGGAGGAGGAGGAGAAGGGAGGAGGAGGGAGGAGGAGAGAGGAAGAGGAGGGAGGAAGGCGTAGGGAGAAGGAGGAAGGAGGAGGAGGGAGGAGACAGGGAGGAGGAGGGAGGAGGAAGAGGGAGAAGGAGGGAGAGGGAGGAGGGAGGAGGGAGGAGGGAGAATGAGGAGGGGGAGGAGGGAAAGGGAGGAGGAGGGAGGAGGAGGGAGGAGAAGGAGGGAGGAGGTAGAGGCAGGAGGAGGAGGGAGGAGGATGGAGGAGGAAGAGGGGGGAGGAGGAGGAGGGACGAGGAGGAGGATGGAGGAGGAAGAGGGAGGAGGAGGAGGGAGGAGGATGGAGGAGGAAGAGGGAGAAGGAGGGAGAAGGAGGGAGGAGAAGGAAGGAGGAGGAGGGAGGAGGAGGGAGGAGGAGGGAGAAGGAGGAGGAGGAGGGAGGAGGAGAGAGGAGGCGGAGGGAGGAGGAGGAGGGAGAAGGAGGAAGGAGGAGGAGGGAGGAGGAAGAGGGAGAAGGAGGAGGGAAAGGGAGGAGGGAGGAGGAGGGAGGATGAGGAGGGGAGGAGGGAGAAGGAGGATGAAAAGGAGGAGGAGGGAGGAGGAGGAGGAGAGAGGAGGAGGAGGTAGAGGGAGGCAGGGGAGGGAAGAGGAGGAGAGAGGAGGAGGACGGAGGAGGAGGGAGGAGGAGGTAGAGGGATTGGGAGGAGGGAGGAGGAGGAGAGAGGAGAAAGGAGGAGGAGGAGGAGAGAGGAGGAGGAGGAGGGAGTTCGCCATTCCGAATTCATACTCGTCTAGGTTCTGTGATTTCGGTCCTTCCATTGATTGTTCTTCCCTTCTACATGACTGTAGATAACTTCTTTACACATAAAAAGATGAGTTGTTATGACATTGCCGTGTGACGATTCTGTGTAGTCACGTCATTTTCTTCGCTTTTCCTAGCGTTGTGGTTCACGGATTCTTTGATCTCTTATATTTACGTACGTATTTAGGGAGGGGAGGAGGGAGGAGGAGGAAGAAGAAAAAAAAGCTATGACAGTTGGCAGCGCGGGTATGAGAGGAAGACGTGTAGAATATTTCATCTCAATCGGATGGACCGTTCGAGAACGCATAAAGGACATACATACATACAGACATACTGACGGAGATTGCCTTTTATATATAAGATAACATTTGTTTTGTATTAATGTTGATTTCTGTTATGATTATCCTAATCGTCGTCGTCATCATTAGTATCATCATACAATGACAGAAAACTGAATACAATGCGCGTGTGTGTGCGGAGAGCGGGAGACTTCCGCTATCATACTATCTTTAGTTCTAACACGACTGCATAATCTTTCTGAAGTGTGGTCACCAGTTGTCACAAATCTCCCCTCCCCCCCCCCCACCCCCCTCCCCCAACACCTTCAAATTCGTTCAAAGCCAACACCTTTATATTTAAAGCATTTTTAGTGGGAGTGATTACTTTTACGTGTTAGTTTTCTCTTACTCTTCTTTGACATTCATGTTAAAACTCATATTACAGAGCTTGAATCGTTCCATTATCAAATTTAATTTTTCCTGCGTGGAATTTTTATTTGTGGATTCTCTCACCGCTGGCAATTTTACAACTTTGATTGACAATACAGCCTCTGCTACTGTTTATTTTCATTTATTCTTTTTGGGCCCAATTATAATGCCAACACGTGTGTTTCAGGCATTTTCTTGTGCCATCCTCGCCCCAGCATTAATCTAAATCTTTCTGTTGTCCACTTTTATGTTCGTTAAGCCGTTCGTGCCTTCCCAAGATTCTATCTTGGAAGAGACTGTCTTTTAACGTCCGTTAGTAATTGTCTTATTCAACCTCGCACTCAAACAGACATGTCACCCTAGATGGTATATCTTCTGCCTTTGTCAGATATTCTATCTTTTCCATTACTCTTCTCCGCCACACACACTTTCTCTCTTCCTCATACTGTCCAAATGTGTTACATTCTCGCTCCCGCCCTCTCTCTCTCTCTCTCTCTCTCTCTCTCTCTCTCTCTCTCTCTCTCTCTCTCTCTCTCTCTCTTTCTCTCTCTCTCTCTCTCTCTCTCTCTCACTCTCTGCCTCATCTTTTTCACTGTCGCTCTCTCCCTCTCTTCCACTCTCCCGACCTTTCACTCTCCCTAACTCTTTCACTCTCCATCTCTCTTATCTCTCTCTCACCATCTCTCCCCCATTCTACCTCACCCCTACCCTCCTCCTCTGTCCATTTCTGTATGATTCCCTCTTATTTGTGCAGCGTTCAGGACAAATGCGGCATAGAAAACCTCACGTCCACCCATTCTATGTATTTCAAACACCTCGGATCTGTGCCCCAGGTTTAATTACTATCATAATCCGTTTTCTTGCTTCGTTCTATTGAATATGCGTTCTTGCGCGTGCCAGGGTCTGTTCTCTGGTGCTTGCAAGTGGCACATCACTTGTGCACCCCTTCCCCCCAAGCTGGGCATGTCTCTCAGCTGCCAATTTTATGCGCTTGTGTATTCATAGATATAGTTTCAGCTAGCAACCATTTTATGGCTTAATTTTGCAGACTGTCATTGACAGTTCACAGCAAAAGCAGTCTACACGTGTTTGTGCTTGTGTATGTGCTGTGTAGGTGTGTGCGTGTGTGCATGCACACGCGTGCGTGGATGCGTAAGTGTATGGATATATTTTCCTGATTGTCTGTCTACCTGTCTGCTTTTCTGTCAGTCTCTCTGTATAGGTGTGCAGATGTGTGTTTATATGCGTTTGGGTAAGTGGGTAGTTTGGTGGACAGGTCGGACGGTATGCGGGTAGTTGTGCTCGTGCGCGCGTCAGCCTGTAAATATCGATGCACGACTGCGTTCATATTTACGCAAGTCTGTATGTATGTTTGCACGTATGACTACACGACTGTCTGTTATGCGGCTCTTTTCTGTCTATATGTTTATATACACAACACATATTCAAGGTTGATGAACATCTTTTTTTCCCCAGAGAAACAAAACTAACTAGCACTATGTTTATGTCCAATAATACTAGCATAGAGGTCGGCGTGTCCGATGGGTTTATCCCGCTTACCCTTAAACTTCATTGCGCATATGACGGGGTAGTGGTTTAATTCTACACACCACCACTCAGTTGGACTTACACGTTGACTTATGGTTCAGAAAGCAATGGCAAACTACTGAACGAGAAAGTGCCTTCAAAATCAACATGTGGTTTATCGCAGTCACGCAAAAGACACAACACTTTATTTTTCTTAAATACAGCTGTTTTACCTGTAATGATTCAAATCCTACTAGCCAATTTTATTGTCCTGTTATATTGTCACACATTCTATTATTATCACTCTGTCCCAATGCAATCCATTTTTATACATACTTTTATATGTCTGTTAATAGCCCTACCACTTTGTTCATCGCCAGTCTGCAATCTCTATATAAAGCCCTCGTCTGACAGCTCGGTTAGTAACGTTTTCATTTGAGGTGGGTGAACGGGATATCCAAGAACTTGGAACTTGGAGCAGTTATAAAGTCTTTGTGTTCTTGTCACACGTAGTTTAATGCCTCAGTGTTCACCGCGCCTAGATGCATGCCTTTAACATGTGGCCCATGTGCGTAAATCATGTTTATCTCCAGACATTTCATGCGCACTGACGATCTATACTGGGGAATTTTTAGCACGTTTAATAAAACATCGCGTTCAGACTTTGATTGGCTGGCTACATTTCTCCTGTCCTGGCTAGTTTGTCTGCTACCGTAGCCGTAAGCCCTCGATTGAATGGACTCTGATATAACGGATTCCCATTTTACGGACTCATGTATAACGGATTCCTATTTAACGGAAGGTGATATAACGGATTCTCGTTTACCTGAGCCTGATATAAACAATTACTATTTAATCATCAATAGAATGTTATGAACGTTGCATAATTAATTTAATGAAGGATATGACTTAATATGATTTTAGAATTATGAGAAGAAAAAGTAATAAATTAAAACCCCACATTGACAATGGATCGTGTGTATGTGTGACAGGTAAGGGTAAAACAATGTCGTTTATTAAACACATATGAAGTTATGATACTACAAATACTTTAATACTATGTCAAACACTTTAACATTACATATATACCCAACTATCTTAACACTGACAGTTTGGTGAATAGGTCACCACATCACCACTTTTCCCTCAACCATAACAAATGGCGGAGAACTAAAATACAACTAAATTTCCGACTCTGAAGATAGCCTTGGAGAGGTCGAAAAAAAAAAAAGACAGCAGGAAAGTGGAAAGCCAGCGAAGTAACACGCCAAGCTAAAATAACCCCCTTGTGGGGTTATGTGATGGAAAAGGATCGACATAAGAGTGAAAAAAAATGTGGACAACCATCCATTGCGTACACGATGGAAGATAAACGACGTTGAGCTTAGTAAGCCAAAATACCTAATTCCCGATACATAAAGGAAACAAGCTTGTTAGGACTATAATTTCCCGATCCATCCAATGGTCAATGAAGACATGTCAGACTCAGCAAAATATATAAATCGGCGAGTAACAAGTGTGGTAGTGTGAGTTCAAAATGGATGAATATCATGATTTCTGGGGGTTAGGTCTTTGAAGGTAATACGTGGGGAAAAAAGCTAATGGAACATATGTTACTCTACAGTTGCTAAAGGTGGGAATGATATCCCAACACACGGGAACACTTAGTGAACCTTACGAGTAACCAAATATAGATAAGCAATGAGGCTGCTCCAGGAGAGTTGATCATCCCCATAGAATAGACCCATAAGAGCTAAGCGGTTTCACGACTCCACCTGAAAGCATTACCAGTGCTGGAATCTAACTAATGAAGAAATATGCTAGCTTAGAATTCATAAGCTAAAGAGTTTGTGCATATGCGCTTTGTAAGGATTGAATAGATAATCGACAATTGCAGTGCTATTAGCCGCTTGCACCATATTGTTTAAGAATATTTAACAACAATATATTGCCTATATGTATTAATTTAGCAGTGCGTTCTGTTATCTCTCTGTAATCTGTAGTCCAAACTCTGACTTATTGACCGAAGAAGCAATATAACATATGGAAACTTTTCTTCGGAGCGGTGTTCACTACTAAACGAGACATTGTCATGGAAAAACACATTTTCAACTCATCCTAGCGAAGAAGTTATATTATATTTCGCCACATTTGTAGGCTGGTTCAACTTGACGGGGATATTCATTGCTTCCTTTCTGTCTTGAGGGCGTGTTATGCCGCGGAAGTTGTTGCATTTTTGGTTGAAAGGGCAGACCTAGGAAAACAGTTACAAGGCATCGATCAAAGCAAACATATAAAGAATTAAAGAGAGGGGCCCAAGTCATACAACCATGGAATGTAAAGATCAGGACACTTCGCAACCAGCGGAAATACTTGACGATGATGGGGGAGTAAAGAATGTAATAAACAACTACTTATAAAGGGAGTTTGATTACTAATTAGGGCATAGTGTCAGAGTTTGAGAAATGCTTTATGGTCTCAGCATGATACAGTGGAGCTCTTAAACAACTTCACCTCCTGGCGGTAGAGAACTGAAAACGCACATTAGTCTGGTAAACGCAGATCATGAGACCGAATATCCACCGGAATAAATGGACAAGTGCCTCTGAACAGAACCGGATAGTCAGCGTTTCGGTTTCGTGTCAGTCCGGGCTGTGCACAAATAATCCGTCAACGCAGATAGATGTCTAGGAATTTATTAACGTGAATACATTATCACAAAGTACGTTCGTAACAATTTATGGCAAAATATGACGTAATATTCAGCAATGCACTCGTGCGCTCTCGTTCCACAAGGTATCTCACACACAAGGCTATTCAATGCCACACTCTCTTAGCATTAGCAAGCTCTCGTGTCAGTTATTCAATACACTCTCTCTCAAATATGCAATCACATCCTCTCTCAACCACAGTCTAGTTCAGTCTGTCTGTTTCTACCCTCGGTCCGGTGGTCACGTGGTCCTTGACCTCGTGTCGTCCGTAATTGTCGTGCCGAGTAGGATGTCTCGTCTTCTGGATACCGTCCTGTTCTTCACCCGTCTGTTGATGACTGGTGTCTCAGGTCGTCCAGTGCAAGGTTGTACTGTAATTCAAGGACACTGTCCTGTCTATAAACCCCTATGTGCTATCTCTAAATGGGTGTATCGTCCTGTCTACTCTACCCACGCTATACCTATGTCCTGTCCCTAGTCATATGTTCTCTCTCTCCTATCCTTGGGACTATGACACAGGACATGCACATACACACTCACAAATACACACTCAAGCGCACCATATATATATGCGAACTCGCTCACATATATAAATAAATACTCGAGTGGTGACTAGAATGCCGGATTCTCCTTCGGGAGACTCGGGTTCAAATCCTCGGTAAGGTGTGGGATTTTTTTTTCTGTCGGGGGCAAAAAGAAAATCCTAACCTGAACGGTTCTCGGCGACTGCACTAGCCAGGCGGCCTTAAATCCTCAGGCTCAAAGATCTCCCTGCCATACAACGCAATTTACTATATTGACAGTTATTCTGTAAGGAATGCCAGATTTCGTGAAAGTCACGAAGATAAACTCCATGAACTATTTTGTAAAGAATACAAGATTTTGTGAACGTCACGAAGATAAACTCCATGAACTATTTTGTAAAGAATACCAGATTTCGTGAACGTCACGAAGATAAACTCCATGAACTATTTTGTAAAGAATACCAGATTTTGTGAACGTCACGAAGATAAACTCCATGAACTATTTTGTAAAGAATACCAGATTTCGTGAACGTCACGAAGATAAACTCCATGAACTATTTTGTAAAGAATGCCAGTGCCATGTAGCAACGCAGGGTCTACAGTACTATTCCTGCGTATTAATATAATGTGTACAGTACAACGCAGGGTCTACAGTACTATTCCTGCGTATTAATATAATGTGTACAGTACATGAGCAGTGAAGAAAGAGCGAGTGTGATTTAAGTTAACGACAGTTAACTGGCAAGCACTAGAAAAACGAGTGAAGCGTAGACCTTTAAAAAATAGTGATGATGAATCACGAGAGAGAAGGGAAACTACTCAGAAAGACTGTGTATCATGTGATCAGAATAGCTGAGATCACGAGAACTAAACTTCTGGTCGTTATAATCAGTCAGGTCAGGGGTTTGGACAAGTCAAGACGTCAAAGTGGTTTGTAGCCGTGAAAAATTGTCAAAGTAATTTGTGTATTGATTTTCCACCAAGAGTCAGAGATGTGTTATCAAGCTAGTACGGCTAAGCGAATGCCCAGCACGAAGGTTTGTTGCATTTCACAGAATTAATGGCAGCTCAGTGACACCGCACACCAGACGTCGAGATCAGGCCTAAGTTGACATTAGTCCATGAGAATGACATCTTAGTATGCGATTGAATATTTGCTATATTAAAACGATTGCGTCGACTCTTCTAATTTATACACTTTATATACAGCAGAAGTGAATATGAATTTACTAAGATTCGCCACACGCCCTCCCACATATGCGGGACCATGTGATTTATGTCTGCTGTAACATTTGGCTACAATAAACGAAGAGTACCAAGGACGTCAGTATTTGCGTGTATGCATCGTGCGTTGATGTTCCTGTTGAATCTGTCAATGAACCTAAGACACCGAGCCAGCAACAGATCATTGGCAGCCAGATTTGGTGAACGTCACGAAGATAAACTCCGTGAACTATTCTGTAAGGAATGCTGGATCTCGTGAACGTCACGAAGGTAAAATTCCAGATTTCGTGAACGTCACGAAGATAAACTCAATGAACTATTCTGTAAGGAATGCCAGATTTCGTGAACCTCACGAAGATAAACTGAAAATGCCTTAAACAGAGGATGTTAGCAGGGCCGAGTGGATAAGAGCGCTCGATCTTAAACTTCCGGTGTGCTGATGCCGAGGTAGCGCGTTCAACTTCATACAGCGGTCAGTTGGACTGAAATGTTGACTTCTTGTCCTTGACTTGGGGATATAAATTACAAGTACCTCTGACATCGGAATGGTTTCGCCTGATGGCGAGGGACACTGGTAGTAGGGAAAGCTAATCCACACGCAAACATCCTCACCAGCAATCCAGCGCACTAGAAGTAGTAGTGTGTGTATGGAATAACCAGCAAACGTTGGGAACAATAACAACAAACAAACTCAGCAATACACACTAACTATAGGTGACGCGAGAACTGCACTGATAATGTCAGGAGCACTATCGGATGCTGGTGCCATTCCTGGGGTGGTCGCCTGAGAAAGTGAGGGAAAGATTGGCCACCTTCTTTCGTGCATTCAGGCCTACAAAATGTTTCGGGGCCATTAGATCACGGACCCTATAGCTAGTAATAGCTTCGGCACAAATTACATTTATTATTACATTTTAAAGGCCTCTTAGTCAAACTAAGTGCCTTTTGGCCCATTGTGGTCCACTAATGCCCGTCTGCCAGTGTTAGTAGTCAGTGATTCTGTTATTTGAGTTTGCAGTTTAAATAACCGCCTCTGCACCCTAGCCGGATCGAGTGCAGATTAATAAACACTTCGATCGCAGTCAAAAGTCCAAGAAAATATATTATTAAGGGACACTATTGGGGTAAATCTAACGCCTCAAATAAAAGTTGATATTGGCATATTGCTTCCCTGTTTCCACATACTTAGTCCATCATCCTTTGTAAGTATAGATAAACTAAAGAGTTTGTACATATGATAGTTGTAAAGATTTAATAGATGCTTGCTTGCTTGTGTTCGTTGGCTTGAGCTCCAACGCGAAGTCCTATATGTCGGATGAAGGCATCCTGTTGTCCAACATCTGTGTGATGTCATACAGGACCTGAGGTTTGCGTGAGTATCCTTTGTCCCATGTCTGGCTTATTGGTGTGCAGACTGGTGGTTCGTCGCTGTACAGGCAGACACTCTCCGACTTCGGAGGAATCGGCGATCCTACTGACTTAAGCCAGGACCCCGAAGGGACCTGTTGCCCAGGACGCTCGACGAGGACGCGTCAATAGGTCTTGGCCAGTGTATAACCCGACCCTGGTGCTTTGGAAAAACCTCTGCGTCCCATTTAATAGATAATTAACAATTGCTGTGCTATAAGTAGCGTGCACCATCTTGTTTCAGAATGTTTAACAATATATTGCCTATATTCTGAATCAGTGATATAAGAGTTGAATCAGCTTATATAATTGAAACATTTCCACATTCATGAACGTGATTATTCTTTCCCTCCACCTCCACCATCAACACCTCCTAGTTCAACTTTTTTTTCTTCCTCCCCCTCTTCCTCGTTGTCGTCGCCCTCTAGCGCCGTCGCCGTTGTTTTATTCGTCGTGGCCATTAGCGCCTGACAAACATTTCCTTGTGCCACAAGAAAGCGACAGCCAGCATTGTGTGGTCACTAGAAAATATCATGACAACCGACAAGATCAATTGGAGAAGAGGCAAGCTGAGCGAAATGAAGCTGGACGGATAGAAATAGTGGTTGAAGGAATGTCTTCAGCAGAGTTGATCCAGAACACATGGCGTCACAAGAACATTGATCTGTGCAGACACATAAATGCCCAAGTCTGTTGGCATAGCAGATCATTATCTGTTGATAATAATTACTCTTGGCATGACTTTCGTATGTAAATAAAGAAGAAAGTTTTCATGTAGTATGCAGGGAATTCAAAAGTATACTATCTCATCATTTTGTGCCGCGTATAGTCGAACATGTTCCTCCATAACAATGCCATCTGATGCCTGGAGAAGTTATACCACTTATCTTCTGCAACCCAGCACTGCTCCTATTGCAGATCTCGGTCTCTAACGCCCATACAGTTTTGGCAATATTCTGGAGATTGTCCTCATAAGTTCGTAACAAGATCCACAATAATGGCGATTGATAGTTAGTCGCAGTTCCAACTTCACGGCAAAGGGTTGCCCCATAATACTCCATTCCTGTGCCAGTGAATATCACACAAAATGCTTCTCACTGCCCCATGTAAAAATTGGAACAGACAGGAGTCTCGACAAACCAACAGCCCGCACAGGTATACTATGCATAATGCCGCTGCCAGAATGCCAACACAAAAGTCCGCCACGAAAAATACAGTTCTTTGTCGATGGAAGCGGCAGACACTAGAAAACCAGCAGCCACACATTTCTAGTTAGTTAGTTAGTCGAGGTTCCAACTTCACGGCAACGGGTCGTTCCCCATTAAGCTCCATTCCTGTGCCAGTGAATATCACACAAAATGCTTCTCACTGTCCAATGTGAAAAGTGGAACAGACAGGCAATTCAACAGACCGCACAAGTACACTGTGCATAATGCCGCCGCCAGAATGCCAACACAAAAGTACTCCACGAAAACCACAGTTCATCGTCGATGGAATCGGCAGTCACCAGAAAGACCACACATTTCTGCATAAGGCAAACCCAATTAGTTTATCAACCGGCGACTGTAATTTTTCTTTACATGCAGTTAACGACACGAAGATTGTCTTGCGGTGATATGATGTGGGTAATTAGTCTCCTGTAATATGTTGTCGAAAGAAAAAGAAAAACCACGCCAAAAATGGAAATACAAATTGTGTAATATACTTGAGGACAGGAACAACTAAAAGGCATTTAAATAAAAGTAAAAATAAAGTAAGAACAAGTTGCAAGTATGAACATATTTATTTTGCACTTATTATATGATGACACATTTTACACATTGACATTTATATCATTATACATCTTGGTTATCTATAAAATAAATTGTTTCTCAGATTTCACTGAATCACATCAATTTACCTCAAGTTAATCATAGTGTGTACATATCTTCTGAATAGGAATAGAATAACAGTGTTTCTAACAACAAGTGGTTTATAGTAACACATCCTATGATAGTACTTTATCTTGTTCTCTGTCACTGCAATCCCACCTTGAGGTGTAGAGGTGAATTATTGGTCTTATTATATACATGCTCATGAGTGAATATGAGTGTGTATGTATATATGGCCAGTCTCCGTGTTGCCAAAGGCTTGCGAACGCGGTTCGTGAGCCGCTTACCAGGCGTTCGAAACGCAGCCGAGACCTATTTGTACAGCAGACCGTGTCGCGTTGCGTTATAACGTGTTGGTATGGGAGCCGGTCGTTCAGAAAGTAATGGCAAAGTACTGAACGTAAAAACTTGCCTAGTACATCAACAGCAGCTGAAAAAGTGCTGGTGTTGACTGCAACGTCCTGCAAGGGATATGCAACATTTAAAAAAAATAAATATATAAGTGACTGCTGCCCTCAAATTTTTCCAAAATTCTGAAACACTATCCTAGACAGTAATACTAAAATGTTCGCAGTGGTTAGGAAAGAACAGCAATAAATGGTATGATTCTTGGAAGACCAGCCAGGGGTTAGCTAACACAACCAGATATGTTGGCATACAAATAAACCTGCTAAGTACAGTAGACCAATTATGATTAAGAGTTACAAAATTAACTCTTTATTTACCAAGCAATATATTATACATTTTTTGTCTATTTCATAAATTATATCATTTTAAACACTCCCTTTGCTCCAAAAGGTTGTAACACTTTATCCCATTTGTTTCTTTAAACTCTTCTGTTCCGTATTGATTATGATAACATCTTCAGACTCAAGTGTCTAGTATTGTAAAGTAACGCTGTTTGGAATAACAGGAGTTAACATAAGGACTGTCCTTGGAAGAAAGAGTTAAACATTTTAGAATGACTATTTCAGCAAAATAAATAGAATGAAATAACAATATAGTTCAGTATATTATACGTAAATAATATGAGGCCCTAAACCAAGTAATTTAACAATATCTCATTGATACCTTAGCCTAGGAGAAGATGTAACGTGGTTGTGTAGCCAGGTGGATAGAAAGTAACATATTTACTACATAAATAGAAGAGGTAGAAGATAAAACTAACAACCATACATAATAAATACAAATACACAGACTACATTTACAAAAATTCCAAGTACAAATATAGTTAAACAAAGACACATAAACGTGATAAAATAGGTCTTGTAAAGAGAAGCACAATATGATGTTTTGTAAGAGTTACATTTGTTGCTTGTGGCACTTAAGGTAAACATAGAACAATCATAAATAATAAATACTATGATTGAAACACAAACAACAATCTATGTACAATTACAGTTAAACAGTGTCATAATTTGCTCATACAAACAAGCACAAAATAATGCTTCATAACATTAGTTTGTTGACTTGTAGCACTTTGGGCAAAAAGTAACACACAAAATCAGAATGAGATATTTTGTGAATAAATATAATGAATTGGAATGAACATTTTGGCAACTATTCAGTTCCTACAGGTTTCACTAAGAAAATGACTATCCGCTAACATATCTGATTTCTGTAATAAATTGCTTCAATATTAATTGTTAACAGTGTGTGAAATAAATTGAACCTTAGCACACGTGGAGTTAAAGTAACATTGTTATCAACTCTTACATTGATATCTGCAGCCTCAGAATCAGTAAATAATTGATTTTGAAAACGCTATGGACTGTACTACTACATATAGCAGGAAATTTGGACTTTTAAATAATGATGAAATGCAAATAGTGGTTGTAATTGCTGTGTTGTTGACACATGTTCCATATAGTCTCAACTACATCAGGTAAACACTATTTCACATGTTCACTGTGTCAAGAGAAATCATATTTCATATAATACGCTGAATATAGTTCCAGACACTGTCTCATATGCTCATCAGAATGTGTTCAGTAACAGAATAATACTTGCTATAGTAAAGACACAAATATGGTTGGTGAAGATGCTGTTTCATAAACAGATGGATCAGCTCACTGGAAAGAACTGTTACGGTAACCAGTTGTTCATTTGTTATGATCACAAACAGCATAAAACAAAAAGTGTTTGTGGTAACAATGGAACAACTATTAGCTTGATATGCAGAACTACAACATTGCTTGCATACTAAGTGAAATGAGCATGATCCAGAAAGCTGAGAAATGTTTCACAAGCAGACATTGGATTGAATTCCTGCAGAAGTCCACAAATCATTGTTACTTTCACCTTCATACCAGGGCATGCACGTTTCATGACAACAGAAGAACAGCTAGGCTGACTGTCAAAGGATTGAATCAACATTGTTAATGCTCTTAGAGAATTGTGTGAAATGAGGACTTTGAATTGAATGAATCAACATAAATAATTTAGAATGCAAATATTTTAGACTGAAGGTTGGAGTCGGTGAAAAAGAGCAGCACCAAATGCATGAGTAAGTTTGTCAATGAACATCAAAATGGCACAATTGGTTTCCTATAGACTGACGGATTTATTATATAGAAGATGAAATAGATTCATCTGTAAACACCAAACTGGCAGTTATGGATGACAGATTTATTATTCAGATGATAGAGAAGACTTGTCATTCAACAACAAACTGGCCCAGTTGGTATCTGTAGACTGATGGATTTATTAGAGAAGATCAGATAATGATGATCTACACTGAAGTGAGAAATTGTTTATCTGGAAAGATGTCGAAACATACGAAGTGCAACCATTATTTTCTTTTGTTACCGAGTAGTCCAAATTTTCTACTATACAAGTATACCAGTTAAGAGTACCCAGTTGAGGAAGTGTGGTAAAATGTAATAAATATATCTTTAACGATCTGACTTTAGCAATTGTTTTTGTTAGTATTAATACTATCATTATTACATAACGATCTTTGAAAGGTACTAATGTATCTTGATTTTGTTCATATCACTGCACTATTCTGAACATATGTCAGCATATGTATTAGTCAACGTATGCTATATTCTCTTCACATCAAAGATCCAGTCATTAGCAGAATATGCTTGCTCAAAAATATACCTAACTTTGGCGAATGGAGTTTGAATAATCTTAGACAATGTTTATAAATCAAATGTTCAACTATATTAATAATCTGGTCGTATAGAGCTTTTATTGTCAGTCCGATTCAGTAGTCACACATTCATGACCCAAATGTACAAAAGGGCACTGTCAATTATCAACTATCAATTTTATAATTTTCTGTAAACGAAAATTAGCCTGGTGAGTGTTGTTTAAGTTCAGTGTCGTTACAACAACAAAAACATCAGATAAATGACACAAGCTGCATCAAAGTGAGTATTGACATAGTCAAAATGGCTGGCAGAGACATCACATGGTACGTGGCTGCGTTGACGTCAGAAGACTGTGCTGCTTTGAACGCAATAGCTTCATCATCATCATCATCATCATCACCATCATCATCATTACCACCATCATCCAGGTGAAAGCTCCTATACACTACACGGTCATTCAGTGGTTGAACTGGTCGGAAATTGTTGACCATAATATCTTGCGTGTATTCTTCTTCCTCGTAATTTTCTTCTTCCGTTATTTCCTGAAAAATAAGATCAAAAGATTATCTTCTTTGTGATTGTTTTTAATTAGCCATTCTTTAGTTTAAAAAAAAAAAAATTAAAACATATATATGCAACTACTTGAACAAAATCTACAAAGAAAGTCACTTAACTGAGTTCATGAAACTGAGAAGATAGGTTAGTTCTCTATATGGGCAACACAAGTTGGATAAGCACAGAGCAAGCAAAGAAAGGTGAAAGTACACAGAAGCAGGAGTGATAAATGAGTTTTTTTTTTTTAAAGAGGGGGGAGGAGAGAGAGAGAGAGAGAGAGAGAGAGAGAGAGAGAGAGAGAGAGAGAGAGAGAGAGAGAGAGAGAGAGAGAACAAACGAACGAACGGACTTTATTTTAGAACGGTAACAAATTGGGTACGCAGGCCCGTCTTACATTCCGCCCTTCCAATCACTCATCTTTCCTTCATCAATAGTGCATAATACATTCACGTAGGAAAAAAAAACATTGTCAAAAGAATGTTGTAAACATAAACAATGCATATTAACATGTTATGAGAGACATCCCCCACCCACCTAGTAATCCCCATCAACCCGCACAACCTCCATACACACATCCCCCACCCAACAACACACACACTCCCAGGCAGACATACATTCCCCCACCCATCCAACCATCCTACACTCACACCCCCACCTTCACACATCTCCCCACCCACACACACACATCTCTCATTCACCACACCCCAACACACATACACACACACATACACACACACACACACCAACCCACACACCCCAGGCACAAATACATGCACCAACCAACCCATCACCTACTCACACATCCCCCACCTACACACATCTCCTCACCCACACACACATCCTCCACCCATCAACACTCACTCACCCACATTTCCTCTACAACCCACCCACACACCCGCAACACCCCACCAAACACACATCCCCTACCACACCCCCCACTCACACATATCCCCGCCAACCCATACATCCCGCACCTACCCACACACAAAACCCACATTTCCCCCACTTACACACATCCCCACCCACATAATCTCCACCAACCCACCCACACATCCTGAACTCCTACACACATCCCCACCCACCCCTAACTTATACACACTCACTCACCCACACATCCCCCCCAGTCACTCAACCTCCACGCAGGCACTCACACACATGCGCACCCACTCCCCCCACACACACATCCACTCCCCACCAACCCACACATCCCGCACCTACCCACACATCCCTCACCCACACAATCTCCTGCCACCCACCCAGAGAGATGGAGGGACTTGTTTAAAAAAATATTGATGATATAAAACTGTGTTGGACATTTAGACCATATGGCGAAAGAGATCTCCAAATGAAAAGCAGAAACTTGATCATTGGATTGAAGGTAGCAATACAGCCTTAAGAGATGAAAGTGATAGTATGTGACATATGGGCAAGGTGGAGTACCCGCTTAGTCACCCCCTCCCCACCCTTAGCTCCCCTCATCAGGGTTACGCGAAGCCATGCGTGCAGGTGGTTGATGGAGTTGAAGAGCAACCAACAGATAGTTGTAGGCAGAGGATCTCTTTTTTGGGAAGACAATGGCTACGGTCATTGACCAGTATGGCCATTGCTAAAAAGGAAAGCAAAGGCAAACTACCTTCTGTGCAGATGTCAAGAAAATCATGTATTATAGAACTGATTAGAGAAATTAAACGTGGACAGTCACAATTTTTTGCTTACGTTATGAGAAGAAGTAAACTGAAGAACTTGGTGACAACTCGTAAGATCGAAGGGAAGAGAACAAGGGGAAGGCAGAGAAGTAAATACCTGGATGGCTTGGACGTGTGGCATGGTCGAGACAAGAACACAGAGCAGATCTACGACTCTGGTGATCGAGTGAGATGGCAAACATGACTGCCCACGCTTATCAGCATGACACATGATGATGATGATACACATGGTAGGTGCTTCACAGAATGTAAATCTCATCGCCACCTGCTGAAAAGACACTCAGTCCTTTGGCAGTTTTTCTGTCACATTCACTTGCATGCGCAAGGTGTCTGCAGTATCCTGTGTCCATTTTCTTGCTGGTTTACCCCTGGATATATGCCTTCCATCATTGTTCTTTCCACATCTCTTTATGTTTAATATAGTTATATATTTAACACATTTAAATGAAAATTATTACATATTAAAGTATATTAGTTTCCAATGACTTTGATACCGTTCACGAGCCAGATGTCTTCAATGTGCTGATCCTGTAGAATGGTATGGTTCGTCTTCATGGTTCACATTATTCTTTATTAGGTCGCTGGGTTGATATCACAGTTCCAGTGTTCAGAGAAATACTGTCCTTTCACTACTGAGGATTGATTCCAGGAGGCAGAGTGGCAAAATGTATGATGTCTGGACCTAGAGTGAGCAGACCAGGTACACCATTCATGATGTAGATTTCTAAAGATGAGGCAAGGATGGTATACTCCCTCTCATATGGAGTAATGGATTGGATAAATCTGGGGTCACTGTGATCAGTCTAGTGTAAAAATCACAACCTTATCGAAGCATGAGAATGGAAGTTGAGGCTGTGACTGCCACTTCCAGTGGTTGGAAGGCAGGACAGCCAGATGTTGAAATTGTAACGGACTCCCAGAGCATGCTTCAAAAAGTGAAAACTGCCATGTTCTTTGTGGTGTGGCTAGCATGGTGTTACAGAGCACAGGTTGCGAGCATATGGATTTTCTGTCCAAGGCATGAAAGTGTAGGGAGCAAGGAACAGATTTATATATCAGTGTTTGCTGCATCTCTGGGCAGACAGCTACTTTATAATAATTGTGGTGTGGTGAAGGATCTCTGGGATAGGGAGAGTGCAGCTGAATAAATGGAGCCTCTATATCTGGCTTAGAAGAGAGTGAGTTGAGGGTCTGAATAATACTCAACATACAGAGGAAAACCTGGTCACTTTAAATCAAACTGCAACTGGAAAAATCAGCATGGGAAGTCTTTGATGGATTTTTACAGGATGACAGAACAAGTGCGGGTATTTCCCGAGTGCAGTGATGTCAGTTCTTAAATTCAGAACTCATTTGAATGCAATTAATTAATGTATGTACTGTTTGAAACTGCGGGCTCCATAGTGAAGGGATTATTGACGCAGTTCATAACCCTACATACCGCGTTCGAAACACCTATGCGAGCAATTTGGCAGCAGATATGAGATGGTATGTATGCCGGTCGTTCGGAAAGCAATAGCAAACTACTGAACGTAAACTTTCCAAGAGGTAACAAACAGGAATAAAAAATGCTGGGGTTGACTGACATCCTGCAAAGGATATGCAACTAATTTTGTTAACTGTTTAAAACTGACACCGTTAATTGAGGAATTATCACCTTATGTGAAGCATGATCTTCTGCAGTGTGGTCTTCTGTATGTTTCTTGTTGTCTTTGACGTGTTTATCATCATCTGTATCATGGCCTTCATTATCTTTAGCATCTTCTTTTTCTTTGTGATCATCTTCGTTCTTGGCCTCTTCATGTTTTTCCTTGGTGACATCATTTTCTTGATCATCTTTCTCTTCCTCCTTTTTATGCTCTTCACTTTCTGCTGTTACTTCCTTCCTAAAGAAAATAAAAACTAATATAAATAGAAACATCTAAGTAAAGAGCACGAAAGTCCATAGAGTATACTGCTACTGGTTGTGAGACAGAAGTTGTTTTATATTGCTATATTTCTATTTCACCATATTGCCCTTTTCTTAAACAAACTTTTTATCACGTAACATACAGTGTGTTTTAAACATGGCTTATGTTTTATTAATTCTGTCTGTACACTTAATCTTTACTTTAACCCACTCAATCCCAACTGTGACTTTAATTCCATCTCCTTCATGCTTTTACTATGTTATCTTATGACCCTAGGTAGTTGTCAAATGAAAGATAACAGCAATGTACATATAAGACAAATGGAAAGAAAGACTGACGGAAAAAACCAAACAAGAAAATGACACTATCTACTAAACAGCACACATTACAAAGCTGTTACATAGAATTAACATTATTAAACCAGAAATTAGTGATGAACAATGTGAATTTGTAGATGAAAAAAGCACACAAAATACCCTATGCTTTCTTAGGACAATATTAGAAAGCGTTACAGAAGGTAGCATAAATATGTATTTACACTTCCTACACTACACACAAACATTTGACATGAGGAAATAATTAAATTACAAGAATAGTTAAACAATTTTGGCAAAGATCTGGAAATAATAAACAACAATTATTGGCCAGTTTTAACATATTGACCGTCAATCCTGAACAATTAATTAAAAAAAAAATGCCTCGTGGCCTCAGAGATGTTTACCAGAAGAATGCTGAAAGTTTGCTATGGTATGACCATGGTATATAATGATTGTTGCTTTTGCTGATGAATATTTCTTATGTCCAATGAAGTTACATTTCATCCACAGATGTTTCAATATTTGAAAACAATACACTTCATTAATGATGTTCAGAACGCTCAAGATAAAATAGAAAAGAGAAATAATAGATGAAGATGTTAAAAAAAAAGGACAGAAAGGAGAAAGGTAAAAAAAATGGAAAAATGCAAAGGAACTAAAATAGAGAAATAGGCACAAAAATGGAAAGAAAGAAGACAAAAAAAAAACAAACAAAAAAACAAACAAACAGAAAGCTTATGTAACATGATTATTTCAGAACAAATTAACATCTATGTTTCAAATTCTCAATGATCAATATCAGTAACGATATAAGACAACTATATGAAATATTCACTGATGCTAAGAAAATACAACCGATGTGAAAATAACACAAATATTGATTAGCTTACACTTCATCATCTTCTGGCATGTCAGCCATCATCTGCATAACTTCAGTCATCAGAACTGCTTCTTCAAAGCCATTTCCCTAAACATAAAAACAGAAAAACAAGACCCAGACGGTATATTATGGAAAATTAGTCATCATTATGTATCGCATCAGGTGCTGCATGCAATGTTTCCCCATACCCATCTGTCGTTCTATGTGTTACTAGGTCCCAATAAGGAAGCATAGAATACTAACACTGTAGACCTCCTGCGCATGTTTTTAAAATGTGACTATATAAGGTAGGTCTGATATTGGCTGGCTCATACTGAATAAAACAAACGACTTGTCATATGCAAGAACATGCTACTTATATCACTAATTCAATTCCCTCCTCCCCCCACAAGTTTCCTGTGAAAACTCTCATTTGTGATGCTCAGTATTCATTCATGTATAAGTCAAATTTAATATAATAATTACTGATCACAAATTAATTTGTAGTTATTATAGTCACCCAAGAATTAAGGATAAATAGATTAAATCGAACTCATAAAAAAGATCGTGTTAACAGTGAGACGAGAGAAGGCTAGAGGAAAATGATGCAAGGAGAAGACAATGTTACTATTGAAAAATTAGTATCAAGAGATGAACTATGGAAAGCTCATCGCAGTCGAATACAACCTCAAAGCAAATGAGGGCTATGGAAGGCTCACTTGAACTGAATACAACCTAAAAGCAAATGAGGATTATGGAAAGCTCATCTGAACTGAATGCAGCCTAAAAGCAAATGAAGAGGATTATTAAAAGCTTATCTGAACTGAATGCAACCTTAAAGCAAATGAGGACTATGGAAGGCTCATTTTATCTTAATACAACCTAAAAGCAAATGTGGACTATGGAAGGCTCATCAGAACAGAATACATCCTAAAAACAACTGACAGAACATGTCCATTGCAGCTACATTCTGTGTGGAGATGTCACCGACTGATATACTGGGATATGATTTAACGCTTTGACACTGACTGATATAACAGGGTTCAGTACAAGTTAGTCTTTCTTGTTTTAGTCTTTAAAAAAATCGTTCATTCATTGAGAGGATCTAGAACACAAAAAATTATTTGATCGCAAAGAATATTCCTAATTAGGAAAATAAACGAATATTAATAACAATAAAAGCTAGCTACAGTGGAACTCTAGTTATTTATACATCTTTCCATGATGGTACACTCTAACACAGTGGTTCTCAACCTTTTTTGGTCCATGCACCCCTTAACCATATAACCATATGTCCAGAATCTCATTTCCTCCATTCGTATTACCTCCCTATAACCCCCCCCCCCCCCACCCCCCCCACATACACAATATACCTAAAATGGCAGCTAAATGTAATAACACATACTAGAACAAGTCTAGACGTCTACATGAAACATGATTTGCGGGTCTACTTACGTTACAAAATGAATTTCAGAAGGTCGAGAAGAACAGAACCGTAAAGTATGGAGAGGAAAACAATATCAAGTAATCGGTTCTTGTATTAACGCAATCTTGAAATAATCATAATCTCCCCCCCTCCCCCCGGGTATGGGGGTGGGGTTGGGGTGTTGGGGGGGGGGATTCCCCACCGGCTGAGAACCACTGATCTAACATTTGATTTCCTGTTCTCTTTTAATATCTTTTGTTTTCTCTAAATAAACTGTCGTCATTTCCTTTCACATTTTGCAGCCCCCCCCCCTTTCATTTAGCATAACTTATTTTATGGGTTATTTCCCTTAACCTTATTACAATATTACCATAATTATAATTAATATTAATTAGCCATGTAGTAATTATTTTTGCACATTTTCATGCGTTTACAATGCACACATTATTGCTTGAGGGTAATATTAACCTAACATGAGATATATAAATGAAACAATGTATAACAGGGAAGAGATAAGAAAGGCAGATTGTTGAATGATCCTGTAAGCTCAATTCTGAAACCTGTGAAAATACAGTTCCTTCGTTCATTCATCAAGGTTTTGTTTTATTTTTAAGCCAACATATATTATTTGTCTAATCTCTATCACATACTAATTCTGAATTTATAAATTTTCATCATTTGTCTTGCTATCTTTTCACGATGTGAGCCCTATTTTTTCTATTTATCCACATCCCAATAACTTTAGTATTGTTTCTTCCAACAGCTTTGCTGTTTATTGTATGAGTGGGAATATATGATTGCAAGTGAATGATTTTCTTTGTATAAAAGAATATCGAACTGCAAAGTAAACCCTTAAAGGAAGTGAAAA
>JACEFZ010000028.1:62500-72500 GCA_014155875.1 Cepaea nemoralis | reverse complement strand
TGCATCATCCTTCTGATGGCCTGGATGCTCAGATTCCCATTTGGTTCTATAAGTGCTTTTTATCAACCTCTTTGCCTCATTATAGGTTATGTCTATGTCAGGCTGTGGTAGTCGTCCGCCCTCTTTTGCCAGTTTGTCAGCCTCTTCGTTTCCAGGTATACTGCAATGTGATGGGATCCACTGTATTACAACTTTTTTGGATTTCTGGCATAGACCATGGAGTGCTGCTCTTAGGTCAGTTAGTTCTGTGCTGTTATTGCTCTTGAGTATTGAGACAGCTGACTTTGCATCTGTGAAGATAGCTATTTGCTTCTCTTTATTTTCCTCCATCAGGAGCATCTCTGCTGCAGTTTTCAAAGCCTCTACCTCCGCTTTGAAGTTACTTGAAAATTTTCCAGTTGCCATTGAATGTGTTTTTTTCAGTCCATTTTTAAATTTAGGAGAATTCCTCCTCCTCCATTCTCTATTGAATTTTTGGCTGATCCATCTGTATATGCATGGGTCCAATTCCTGCTTGGGTAATGTTCTTTTATGTAGTTTAGGGTTATTTCTCTTCTTTCGGTTTCATGCTGAGTGTCCTTTTTCTCAATACCAGGAATGTTTTCTATCATCTCAGGCAGTTGCTGCTGTCTCCAAGCTGGGAAGTTGTGTGCATTGTGTATGGGCTTGACTGTTGATATGTTAAGTATAGGATCTGCCCTAATCCTTCGTTTTGCAGTTTCTACAAAGTTGCTACGCTTCAGTCTTCCCTTTCCAAAACCATTAAATCTGTTGTACATAGGGTGGTCTGTCAATCTTCTAAATTTTTCTGCTTGTTGCTGGGCTCTGCTATCTCTTCTATCCTGCATTGGTTGTAAACAAGTGATCTTTTCTAGTTCATTAATAGGCGTTGTCTTCAGGCTTCCAGTTATGATTCGCATTCCTTGGTTTTGGACTCTACTTATTTTGTTAAAGTTTGACTTAGCTGCTGTTGCCCAAGCTGTAATGCCATATTCCAGTACTGGCCTCACCCGTCCAGTATATAACTTCTTGAGAACTTTCTCATCTGCTCCCCACGTTGTACCAGCAAGCTTTTTCATGATTGCCATTCTCTGCCTTGCTCTTGTTCGATTTTTCTCAACCTGTGTCTTCCATGTCAGGCGACGATCAAAGGTGACTCCTAGATAGTTTGGATTTTCTTCATGGCGCAATATTTTTCCATTCAATACCAGCTTAGGTTGCTGAGTTTTATTTGAGAGGGAGAACACTGTGCATGTTGTTTTCTCCTCACTTATCTTCACTAGCCATGATTTTGACCAGTCCTCTAGCGCTAATAAGGCTTGCTGTATTCTGCTGTTAGCTGTACTAATATATTCTTCAGATGTCCATATGGCTAGGTCATCTGCAAAGGAGGATGTGTGTACTCTGGCTGGAAAATTTTCTGTGATGTCATTTATATATGCTAGGAATAATGTTGGTGAAAGAACTCCTCCTTGGGGGACACCTTGCTCCAGCAGCATCATTTTGCTTGTTTGTCCTTGTACTTTTGTCCTGGCAGTTCTGTTCTCAAGGTAGTGGCTGATCCATTTATACATTTTTTCCACAAACATGCATGTTTTGCAGTTTTACTTTCAGTCCTTCCTTCCATACTTTATCAAATGCTTTTTCTAAATCTATCCAGACTGCTAGTGTGTGCTTTTTCTCTTGGAAGGCATCCTCTATTTCCTGAGCTATATAGGTTATTTGATCTTCAGTGGATCTGTATTTTCTAAATCCTGCTTGGTGTGGTGTTAAGAGTTTGTTTTCTTCCAGATGCCATGTTAGCCTGCCATTGATAATGCGTTCCATTAATTTTCCTACACAGCTAAGTAGACTGATAGGGTCGATAGCCATTTGGTTCTTCCAGGTCTTTTCCTTTCTTTGGGACTGGTATTAGTATAGCTTCCTTCCATGCCTGTGGGACTATTCCTCTCTTCCAGCTGTTATTTAGGACTGCTAGTAGTTTCTTCTTTGCCTTGGTGCCTAGTCCTATTAGCATTTCATTTGTGATTCCATCCTTTCCTGGTGATTTCTTCTTTTTTTAGGGTATTCATTGCCTGTTCCATTTCTTCCATTGTTAGATTTGCTATCATATATTCTGCTGCTGTCTCTGTATTTCTATGATGTATCTGTTTGTCTTTGGCTGCTTTCTTCTGTTCGGTTGTAATATCAATGTGGTTTGCATTTGCATAGTGTTCCATTAGTGCATTTGCAGCCTTTTTGCCTGTAAGCAAGGCATTTCCTTGTTTAATTGTTATTTGTTTGTTTCTAGGTCCTTCATTGTTCATGGCTTTCACTAGTTTCCATAGTTTGTTTCCATCCCTGTCAAAATTCAGGTTTTCTGTTTTTTCCCTCCAACAATCTCTTGTTGTTTGATTTACTGTTCTTTTATATTTTGCTGAGATGGCTTTGAGAGAGATGTTTGCTTCAATTGTTTGTTCTCTCTCTGCTGTCTTCCTGGCATCTTCAACTTTGTCCTCTCCAAACTTTGCAGTTCTTCAGTCCAGTATGGTTTGTAATTTTTCCTCGCTCCTCTTGGAATGGACTCAGTGGCTGCCTGTATTATCGCTCTGTTTAGACTTTCCACCATTTGCTTTATGTTGCCATATCGTGTATTTGTGTTTTCACAATATTTGTCTGTTAGTATGGCAAATCTGTCCCAATCTGCTCGTTTGTAATTCCAGCGGGGCAAGGGCTTTTGCTCCTGTGGAACATACGCCATATTCATTTCAAGCTTGATTGGTCTGTGGTCACTACCTGCTAATTGGTCCAGCACATGGCGATCGATTTTGTGGAGGATGTCTCCTGTGCAGAAAGCTAAGTCTGGAGTAGAAGTGGTAAGCCATCTTCTGGAGTAGAAGCTCGGTGTGTCATCCGCTTTGTTGAGTAGATGGAGATTTGAGTCTATTTCCCAGTCCTCCAATTCATCTCCTCTTTTGTCAGTATCTGGGTATCTCCATCTTTCTGAACGGCTATTAAAGTCTCCGACAATAATGCAGTTTGTGTCAGTTATTTTCATGTTTGAGAGTGTAAGGTCCTTATCTGCTGGGCTATACAGATTGTAGATTCTTATTTTCACGTCCTTTATCATTATATCAACACCTATAATTTCCGTTTGGTTGTCAGAGATCACAGATACTTCGCTGCAAGGTATTGTATTTCGTGTAAGTATTAGAACTCCTCCTTTGTGTCCTTCGCGGTCGAAACGTGTGGCCTGATATCCTCTGACTGAGAATTTGTGATTGGCGTTGAGGTGTGTCTCTTGAATGCATGCCACATCTATTCTATCTTTATGAAGACGCTGTGTTAGGGAGTCTTTCTTCTTGTAAACTCCTTCGGCATTCCACTGTAGTATGTTGAGTGTCCGGGGTATTTGGTCAATAGCTCTTAACCTACTCCTCTGTGCCTTGACTCCACAGCACAGGGGAAGGTGACCACCAGTAGTCATGGGTGGACCCCCTCGAGGCAGGGGGCCCGGCACTATCACCGCCTGATGGGACTTCACGGGATTAGCACCATATCGATTAATTTTGATTTGTGACATCATGAATTAAGTTACGTTGCACTGCTTTGTCAAGCCTGTGGCTCAGTACATCCGATTTCGACAAGCATTTATTCGGGATGCTTTCCCTAGCCTTTGACTGTCCCCAGTCTACCTACAAGGCAGCAGGTTTGTGTGTCTCTTCGTCTGGTCCCTCTCCCTTGACCTGTCCGACATGGGTGGCCCTACCAGTAGCTGTGCTACCGTCGGCATAGCTCTTGGGGTCATTGGGACGCACAAGCCCCTCTACCTCGTCACGGTGGACACACAGCAGAGGGGGGGGGGGGGGGGGGCAACGATTTCACACAGATCCAGACGTAATGAGCGCGGTAACAATCATTTTTTTGCGGACGGCATTCGCCGCCTACTTAAGCAATGGGATGCTTGCCTGAATGCCTACAGCGACTTCTTCTGACAAACCCATGGTGCATAATTCATTCAAAATGAATGCGTTGTATAATTCTACCACACTTGTTAATGTTTCTTTCATGCTTTTGTAATAAAGCCATTGGAATTGGTTTCAAATGAACGACCCCTATATATAGTCTTGCTAGAATAACGAGGCCCTGAACAACCTAAGTAAAATTTGGCAGTAATATTACAGATTTTAATTATTATAGCAAATGTAGGCAGGAAATACGAGGAGAAGGGAATTAGAGACAGAGATGAGCAATATGACACAGACATCAAAGGAGCTAATGTTAAAGACTGCCTTACTGACAGAAAAAGGTAGCAGTAGAAGAAAAAGAAGATGGTCTGGAAATAAACATCAATGGTTATTGTCAGATTTGTAAAAAACTGAAATATCTCTGTCAGGTGAGTTAGCAAATGTAAGGTTATTTACAAAAATGCGACATACCTGGATCCCTGACGTGTTTTATAGCTTTGATAATCGTAGCTAAGCTTGGGTTATCATCTTCGGAAATCTGAGAAATGATAGGGTAAAGATAGATTGTGCAAATAAAGAAAATCTATACTTTTATAATTAAGTTGCGTTAAACTCATATATTTGATCTGTTAATAAAGTATCAGAACCTTTATTCTGGAAAAATGCAATTACTCACATGGAGCTCTGAAACCTTAATCTCCTTCAAAGAACTTCGAATCAGCATACAATATGTCAGTAATACACAACCAATTTTTCTTGTTATAAATGGCATACAGAATATGTCAAGGCCTACAACTCTGCACCGCATAATGATGAAAATAATCTTAACCCATGACGTATATCCTCCTACACAGAACGTAACATAATATCATCATCATGTGCCACGACGATAAACATGGGCGATCATGTTTCTCCATCTTACACGATCACCAGAGTCGTGGATCAGCTCTGTGTTCTTGCCATGTGGTCAAGCTATCCAGACATTTACTTCTCTGCCTTCCCCTTCTTCCTTTATCCTCAATCTTGCCAGTTGTCACCATGTTCTGCAGTTTATTTCTTCTCATAAAGTACCCAACAATGTTTTTCTCTCCGCGTTTCATTTGGTTCGTGTAGGACTTGCTCATTAGTTTTTTGTTTGTCTGTCTATTGTATTCTTTGCATTTACCTCAGAATCCACATTTCCACAGCCATCATATGTTTTTCAGCCTATTTTCTCATTGTCCACGTTTCACATCCATACAAAAGTACAGGTTCTATGTATCACCTCAACACTCTTTTCTCGTTGCAGTTATCTTTTAATTGGTTAGTATCTCTTCAAAGCACCTCCCACCAGATGTTATGACTGTCCCGAGATAGTTGTACCCATTCACTTGTGTAAGATTAATACCCCGTTGTTATCCTCGCTACCTTTTCAACTATTTGCAATAGCTTCAGTATTTTCTGTTCAAATCCTCCGGACAGAAGTGTTAGCGGTCCATAAATAATAAAAAACTTTATTTTTGTTTTTTAATAATTACTTATCTCTTTGGCAAATTATATATTTTCATTTGCTTCTGATAGTTTAAGTACCATGAAGGCTGGACTTCTTACCTCATACATTGTGCCCAACACTGCAAGACCACCCTGTGTCACAAGCGCTTCAGGAACATCGGTGAACAGCTCTTGGTTGTATGTGACTAAATGCATCTGTCAAACACAGGACATTTTATCCAAGTAAACTTGTGACAATCCTGAATTATTAAATATGTTAACAAATATATACAGAAACATTCATGCCAATACAATCATAAACACACATATAAACTCATTGGAGGTCAGCATGTTCGAATGGGTAAGAGCGCTCGTTCTTAAACATCCGATGCGCTCATGCTGAGGTAGGAGGTTCAACCCCTACACCTGTCAGTTAGAATAAAATGTTGACTTCTCTTCCATGACTTGAGAGCGTAAATTACAAGTACATGTGAAGTCGGAGTGGGTTAGCCTGATGGCAAGAGACACTGGTAATACAGAAAGCTAATCCACACGAGAAATTCTGTCCAGTACTACTCGTGTATGGACTACGCTTGAGTTTAAAGCGAGCGAGCTGGTAAAACATGTATCATACATATACAATAATACACACATACAAAAATGTAATGATCCCAACACCTCACATACTCACAACAGCTCCAAGATATGGGACTTGAAGAACTGTACAATATACGAACACGGTAATTCCCTGTTAAACCCTCATCATTATGTAGAGAATCTTTCACAGAGAATGCCTCTCATCATGGCCTGTAGTCAAGATCCCCGATCCTGTACCAGTTCTTTCATGTCAAAGGTGTCTTTAATGTCCTGCATTCATCTTATTGCTGGTTACACGCTGCCACTTCCTCCAGGAACCATGCCTTCCATCACGTGCTCTATGTGCTGTCCTACATGGTCTACATCAGTGGTTTCAAACTGTTTTGGCCCATGCATCCTTACACCACATGTCAGAATATAATTCTCCCCTTTACAGCGAACGGAAGAAGAATAATTCCCCCCTTTCCAAAATTGTCAGCCTCAAAAGGTGCATTTGTTATATTCACAATACTTGATTAACACATCAAGTTAATCATATTACAATTAACAAACAGTTAAAGTGTCAAAGAATTGTCACTTAATAGGATATTGCGCCTTAAATATTTTAAGTCTGCCAATCTGTGGTCTTAATCCCCCCCCCCCCCTCTCTGGAAACCGTAAAATTTCCCCCTGGGGTGAATTCCCCACCGGTTGAGAACCACTGGTCTACATGTTTCAGTTTCCAAGACATGGTGCTGCTTATGCCCCAGTGTCCTTTTGCTGTTGAGATCCGGTAGAATGTCAGTATTTTACCTCATCTTGGTCCATGGTATTCTAAGAAATGTTCTGTAATGTTCAAGTTCAAAAGCCCCGATTTTCGTCTCTAGTTTTTGTGAAATTTCCATGGCTCACATTCATATATGTTCACACTGAAAATATTATTGTAATATGTTGGCTAATGTTGTGCCATATCTCTTAATACTTTGTAACTATTGCATTGCTACGACAATTCTCTGACTTTCTTATGAACAGTCCCCATTAATACTGTGTAACCAATACATTGCTACGACCATTTTCTGACTTTCTTATTAACAGTTCCCATTAATACTGTGTAACCATTGCATTGCGACGAGCATTCTCTGACTTTCTTATGAACAGTCCCCATTAATATTGTGTAACCATAGCATTGCTACGACCATTTTCTGACTTTATGAACAGTCCCCATTAATACCGTGTAACCAATGCATCGCTACGACCATTCTCTGACTTTCTTATTAACAGTCCCCATTAATACTGTGTAACCATTGCGTTGCGACGACCATTCTCTGACTCTTATGAACAGTCCCCATTAATATTGTGTAACCATTGCATTGCTACGACCATTTTCTGACTTTCTTAAGAACAGTCCCCATTAATGCTGTGTAACCATTGCATTGCTACGGCCATTGTTTGACTGATTTCTTATGAACTAGTTTGCATATCCTTTACAGGACATCGCAGTCAACATCAGCATCTTTCAAATGATTGTTGAATTTTTGGCAAGATTACGCTTAGTAGTTTGCCATTGCTTACTGAGCCACCGGCTCACATACCCCGGAAGTTACCGACTCGGTTAGAACCGCTACCGATTCTCGCCGTCGTCACGTTACTCACGAGAGTATACGGGATTACGGAGAAAGTCTTCTTATGAACAGTCCCCATTAATACTGTGCAACCATTGCATTGTTACGACCATTCTCTGACTTTCTTATGAACAGTCCCCATTAATACTGTGTAACCATTGCATTGCTACGACCATTCTCTGACTTTCTTATGAACAGTCCCCATTAATGCTGTGTAACCATTGCATTGCTACGACCATTCTCTGACTTTCTTATGAACAGTCCCCATTAATACTGTGTAACCATTGCATTGTTACGACCATTCTCTGACTTTCTTATGAACAGTCCCCATTAATACTGTGCAACCATTGCATTGCTACGACCATTCTCTGACTTTCTTATGAACAGTCCCCATTAATACTGTGCAACCATTGCATTGCTACGACCATTCTCTGACTTTCTTATGAACAGTCCCCATTAATGCTGTGCAATCATTGCATTGTTACGACCATTCTCTGACTTTCTTATGAACAGTCCCCATTAATACTGTGCAACCACTGCATTGCTACGACCATTCTCTGACTGATTTCTTATGAACAGTACTCATGTTGTTAATTATGGAGTAAACTATTCAACAATAATGACATGTTCAGTTTTTATTTTATATCGTTGACTGCAATTTGTTAAACTCTACTGTACGCAGTAGGCTCCGTGGCGAAAGGTTTAAAATTCGATTCGTTGGTTTCCATAGAATGGTATGAGTGCCGGTTGTTCAGATAGCAATGGAAACTACTGAACGTAAACTTGCCCAAAAGTAACAAGCAGCCGAAATATGCTGGAGTAGACTGCTACGTCATTTAAATGATATACAACAAGAGTTTTAACTTCTGGGTGAAATAATTGAGTCGAAAGGACAAAAAGTGAAAAGATGAGTAATTTTACTTGCAAATAAGTTAGAGTATCAGTTTGAAACTCTTGATATCAAACTCTGGAGTATACTTGTATCTACCTCTATTGGGCTAGCTTGTCCGTCTATAAGATGTTCAGATCCATGCTGCTGTTTGTGTCCCCAGTGGAAATGAAACTGCAGTGCCTTGTAGACATTATTCAGGCCTCCATTAGTCACATAGAAGTCACCCTGAAGGTTTACCTGAACTGAAATGATGGACATGAAAGATCAAGTTGATTCAACAATAATTTGTACTACGTTTTAACAGTGTAAGGAAATTGCTGAACAATTCTAATGCTGCACTTTCTTTAGCTGAACAGGGAGTCTCCGTGACGAAGTGGTCACGCTGCCTGATCACGCTACGAAGGTCGTTGGTTATATTGCGGGCCACGTCGTTCGGTTCACGAGTACTTTTTCTCGGAGACCCTGTGGGTTGTTGCTGGAGCTACAGAGCTCACGCTTTGTGCGAGGCTTCCCGCAGGCCACCCTGTGGAAAGTGACCGAGCCATTTGTGATAAAACCCAGCGATCCTCATGCCCTTTGAACCCTTAAAAATATCTGAACTAAAATTTAAAGTGGCCTGGGTAGAACGAGATCTAAACAAATCTAAAAATCAATATTCAGTATGCTTTATATAACATACAATATATTTCATTGTTATAATCTCAAAACAGATGGCATTATGATTAATAATATTCAGTCACTTAATTATTTAAAAAAAAACAGAACTAAAGAATTGGGCGAGTGTAGGTAGACACAACTAAGACGTTCTATACAGGCATTGTTTTTTTTTCTTTCAACATTTTACTGCCTTCATCGGTAACAATACACACATACAGTAACAATACACACATACAGTAACAATACACACATATAGTAACAATACACACATACAAGATTGTAAATACAAAAAAAATTACATTCAAATAGGCCACTTAGAAATGAAATAAAAACGTAACAAATAAACACAGTTACATGAATTACCAGAAACATTACGTAAATTAACTAAGGGATAAAGTATTAATGACATAATGATGGTGATGATAATGATGATGATGATGATGATAATAATAATAATAATAATAATAATATGAAAGCAATAATAATGCTAGTAATAACTAATCATAGTCTGTCATCATCATCATCTTCGACTTTTGCCATCGAGCGCCGTGAGGAGTAATAATATGGTGGTTCCTCGCCGTGCAGGCAGATACGCTCCGACTTCGGAGGAATCAGCGATCCTACTGCCGTTAGCCAGGACCCCAAAGGGACCTGTTGCCCTGGAGGCGCAGCTGGGACGTGTTAGTAGGTCTTGGTCAGTATAGAACCTGGCCCTGGTGCCATGGAAACACCTCTGCGTCCCACTCTCGTAGGAGATGTTCTTTGATGTAGGGTCAGTACTGGTAGTTGATAATTTTGCATTCTAACGAGATGGCCAAACCATTTAATCTCCTGTC
>JACEFZ010000028.1:0-60000 GCA_014155875.1 Cepaea nemoralis | reverse complement strand
CGTGATTTGTGGGTCTACTTACGTTATAAACCGAATTTCAGATGGGCGAGAAGTACAGAATCTTAAAGTATGGAGGTAAAAACAATATGAAGCAATCGGTTTCTGTACTAACGTGATCTTAACATAATCTTAAAGCCCCCCCCCCCCCCCCCCCCCCCGGTTGAGAACCACTGTTCTAGACCGTTTTTCTATTGTTACTCCTCTCTGCAGTCAGTTCACAGGGGTGAAGGTTTGATGCAAATGTTTTCCCGAGCTTGCCAATCCTGCTCCATTAATTTTTGTTATGTATTAAAAATGTTCCCTGCCAATTGAATTAAATTGAACGTTCTTTGTCCTATGCTGTCAAACCCATGTTGAATTTCTTGGTAGTTTTACTTTCAGTAGTCAATTCAAACATGTCAGAATACCTCAAATTTTTTCGGTGAGATCAAAGAAAATATTTATGATGAATAGAAGTGACATGTGATTAGAGCGATAAGCAAAGACACGTGAACTGGGAACAACTTTACACAGAACAAGTTCTAAATTCCACTTGCTGTTAGTGTAGAGTAATTGTCTATCTAAACTTAGTATATAATAAATAGTTGCGATGATATTAGTGAACTGTGGAATGTTAACCTGCATCTCCAGAATATGTCCAATGGTCTGCATCATTGGGTGCGATACCTGCAAGTAGAAAACAAAAGCCACTTTTATTTGAAGAAATGTCACTTTATTTTCATTCAGACTTCAATACACAAACATGGAGAATAAAAGTCTGCAAATAGTGCCATCGTTCTTTGATATAGTTTGTCAACTAAAATAAATAAATACATAAAATAAAAACGATGCGCATAAACAACTCTATTTTAATTTGCACCATTCGCGTATAACCTCCCATTTAAATTACTATATTATACACTGGCTTCGCATTTATCATTTTCAATTGAGCATCATGTCATTTTAACACCTTAGACTTGTAGTTTGTAAACGTAAAGGCGTGCGTGATGTGCGTGCGTGCGCACGTGTGTGGTGTGTGCGTATGTGCTTATGTGTGCTTGGGCGTGTGTTTGCTTGTGCGTGTGCCTTCGTACATGTGTGTGCGCACAAGCGTTTGTGCGTTACCCATGCTGCACAAGGGGACCCTTTACAAATACATCTGGTTGTGTATAGAGTGGACACAGTACAATTTTTTACACTGCACTAAAAACTCTACACTATCCGTACACCAAGTGTGTGTGTGTGTGTGTGCGCGCGCGCATGTGTGTGGGCGTATGCGTTTGCGTGTGCTTGTGTTATATTAACCTTGAGACATTATATATAAATGGTGTACACGACCCTGTCCTACCAGCTACAGCAACAAGAATGTTTATGGCTAGGGTGACTGTCATCACTAGCAATCTAGCCTGTGAGAGAGAAAGGATGAAAGGCGGCTTTCATATTTTGTGAGTTCAAACCCATTGTGTGCGTAAATCACGAATTCCAGATGTATATGATAAGAGTAATGTGATATGAACATATAAAATGGAACAATAAGGTATGTCAAGATCCTGCTGTGAAACAACGAGCACATATACATGAGCATATCTTTCAAGGACCTCCAGCCTGGTTAACATAAATCACAGATCTTTTTTTTTCCGCATATTCCTTTACAGGACATCGCTGTCAACATCAGCATCGTTCAGCTGATTGTTGATTTCTTGGCAAGATTACGCTCAGTAGTTTGCCATTGCTTTCTGAGCGACCGGCTCAAATACCCGCAAGTTACCGACGCGGAGAGAACCGCTACCAATTCTCGCGCAACGTCGCGTTACTTATGAGAGTATACGAGATTACGGAGAAACCTCTAGACCAGAGAGACCAACAAATCACAGATCACATAATTAATATATCCAACTTTAAGTGAGTGGGGACATATATTATATACATATATAAATAAAACATGTATGTAGTATTTATCTAACGACGATACTAAACAAAAGATTGCACATTTTATTGCATCACATATTCATCTGGATCTCTAGGTGTATACTGCACAATCCACACAAAGCGATGTGATGAATCCTTCAAGCCGAAATAACAACATACACAATCCTACACTAATTTAATTTGTCTACCACATTCATTTTAAACTGACTATCATGCCTTTTTGTTTGCACAAAGTTGGACTTTTCTATGTGAATAGCAATGGCTTCCGCAACCATTAAAATTCGTCCATTTTGTGTGTTAAACAGCACACGAAACGCATGGTATCTATTAACCACATAATTAGTTTCCAAAATATTCCGCGGTAACGACGACAATCTCAACTGTCCTTGTATATGTTTTAATAGTCGAAATAGACTTGTTTGTTTATTATTCGGTCTATCCATTTGAGTAAATATATATCCAATTTGGTACGTGTTCTACAACCTTTTTTCAAAGGCCACTTTTCTCTGCCAATTTTGGTAGACAGGCATCTTCATTAAAAATGATAGATGCAGTTAGATTTGGTATAAATGGGAACAGGTTATTTTACTGCTGGGGTGGGGATAGCTGTGGTTTTGTATTTAATAACTGGAGCTGCAGCACAGAACGTTCAGTTTTATAATAATCCTTAGAAAAGAAGTAAGACATATGCTACACGCAAGTATGACTTAAAAAAAAAACAACAAACTATTATACATTATAATGCACTATGCGAACATAACCAGATTTTAAAAACAGGAAGTGGTCACTAAAGGGTAAGCGAATTCTGCATACATTAATACTGCACAGTAGTCCCGGTGTAATGATGCTAAATCTAGAAAGGTTAGCACTAAATATGGACACTGCCAGACTGAAAAAGACAGAGCTAAATATAGACGTTCCATAATATAACATAATAAGAAAAGGAGAGGTGGCTAAAAGTATAAGGGGAGGAAATAAGGTAAACATTTGTTAAACCATGGCAATCGCAAAATTAGTTTTTTTTTTTTTTTTGAATTCTCATTGTAATGAACACATCCCATAGTGGTAATTGTGTAGCTCTCCATTGTCGGTCTACAGAACTCTTAGAATAACACGGTTTTATGGCAGTGACACACATAATCGATCTTGTTTTGAATGTGTCCATAATGTGTAGCTTTTTATAGTTCTAAGCATTGCTTAATACCTCCTTCATCGACCACTCATGTTGTGTAAGTGCAGTGATTTTGATCTGACCAGTTGCACTACTCTGTGTTCTCCTGGTCCGGAGGTCGGCAGAGATGCTAGTTGTTGAAGCAGAGCTTTCAGCATTTCGGCCTGACAGTCGACGGTAGGACACCTTATTGAATAAATCTGCCAGAGACATGATTCATCAGGTTTTTAAGTACACATCCGTTTGCCGAATATCCGCGCTGTGCTTTAGGTCGCACACAAACGGCATCCTCCGACTTAGCTAACTATACTTGCTAGTTGGAAATATTAGATTTCGCATTTACCTCGTTTGCTGTCCCATCTGGCTGCCAGCTTGAGGTTTAAACCCAACCTTTGTCTAGATTTAAGGAATTAACAGGGCTCACAACTTGATGGCGAGGTAGGCTTGAGTAGCAGCGGTTAAGAGACATTAGTATTATAAGGACATCGCAGTCCAATTGAAACCCCGGGAATACTGACTTGTCGTCAGATTTATATATTCTAAAGTTTGGTACAATTCAATTTTTTTCTTTGGCTTCCACAAAACATATCACGCAGTGTATGTATTTCCGTCTTTGTATATGTTAATTACTACATTTCATTTGACTGTTTGCTTTCGCCAGAGAATATCACACACGTGATACTATTAGTAGTAGTTGCTACTGCTAGTGAATGCAGGGACTTATTTTGCTTGATTATAAAGCGTTGAAAATACAATTTAATGTTCATTTCAATTTCACAATATTCATAATATCTCTCCACTGAATTCAGTAAGAGTCTATTGCTACCATATTAAGAACCCCTCCTATTAACTTGACAACATTGACTTGTGAAGATCACTACACTTTCCAAACAGTGTATGGCATAGTATACAATACGTGATATCTGACATGCGAAAACAGGGGTGCAATTAAATATGCTGACTGAATACGGAATGTCAAATTACTCGTACTTTAGGTTCAGACAGTGCTATTGATATCTACTCAATGTTTGTGTATCATTTCTTGAACAAAAGGGCGCTATGATTAGGAATATCATTATCACTAACTGACAATGAAGATATATTATGACAACCCAGCCAAGAGGTGTATTTTCTAATTTATTTCATAGACAGTTGATAAGTAGACCATTTCAGTTAATGCTTTTTAATAACCGAAGGGATCACCATTTAACCAGAAAAGTGGACTATTATCAGTACACACGCCAACGAAGACCTACTTCTATCAAACGGCAAAAGCTTGTCTGTTATTGAGATGTTCTCCGTCACAGATCCCTTTAAACAAAAACAATCCCTCGTGGAATAGTTTTAGGAAAATAAATATAGGAAGACAAAGCAAATCCTGCAGTGAGAATTGGACGAATGAATTAGCCACATTGTGGCTGGGTTTATAACTGTCGCTGAAAACAGACGACAATGGAGGACTTGAGTATTGATTGATGCTTCCACCGTGGCACCCCAGCAACCCACAACTATGTGTATAGAATGATCTAATCATTTATTTTTTCAGTTATAATGTTAGACAGCTCCTAGTAATGACAGAAACACCTTTTGCATATCCCACATGATAACGGAAGAAGGCTGTTATAGTCTTCCAAGGATGGGCAGCGTGGCTGAGTGGTTTAAACAGCTGAACTATCTCATCTCTCCGCAGCGTTGAGGGTTTCTTTCACACGCCCGTAACTTGCACTTAAATGTTGACCTTTCGCCTGGACTTAACGGACGTTAAAATTACAAGTACCTCTTAAGTCGGAGAAGGGTTCGCCTGATGGCGAGGACCAGTGGTAATAAGGAAAGCTAATCCAGACGCAAAAATCTGTCCAGTGCACTCACAGTAGTAGCAACTACTTCTAGTAGTAGCAGGTGTGTGGAATATACTCGAGTTCAAAGCACACGAAGGCAGCAAATAATTTTTAAAAATCTTTAAATGCTCTCTTCTCCAACATATTTCTCTGCCTGCCTGCCTGCCTGCCCGCCCGCCCGTCCGCCCGCCCGCCCGCCCGCCTGTCGTCTCCCTCACCAATCCCCACATTTCGCAAGTAATTGTTCTATTTGAAATTTAAAACACAATCAAAATATTAGCGGCAATCACTCCGATACAGCTAGATTACAATTCCCAAGCACTTATAACCACACACCACTTATAATTCCGCTTTGAAAATTGTATCTATTAGCTCTTGTATTTAACAACATACTGTTTCACACAATGTATGCAACGTCGAAGTTGCCTCCCGCCATTCAGTTCCAAGCTGTTGCCATGCATACATTCAAATGTTTGATCGGCGATTAAAAAAATCTAACGAGCGAAACATCTGCATACTTGATAACTTATTGCTTCGTGTGATGAATTTGTTGTCGCCAAAAGAAAGGTGTTAACATTTTAATGAAAGGACAAGTCATCCATAAAATTACATCGTATGGTGTATATGACTGGCACTAACGATACCACACTTCCAGCTAATAAAGTGTCCTTACAAAGTTATGCCGTAAAGTGATACGACTTTATGGTTTAAATATAACGTAACTGAACAGTCTGATAAATAAGCTGCTGCTGTCCTCTGGGTTTAGAGGTGATTTATAATAAAAGTGGCGTGGTCACGGCTCTCTGATGGAGAATTACAGGATGTATTTTAATGACTGTGGGGTGTTTGAAAATATTGCCGTTCCTAAGTTTTGTATTTACTTTTTTATGTTGTGTGAACTCCACAGAGGGTAAATACAAAAGTTGGAACGGCAATGGTACACAACCTGTGGTGCTATTGACAGATGCAAAATCAGTACTCGAGGCGCTCCTGTCTGGGAAATTGCCACTACTAAGGACACTACTTTCTGAACTTAGCAGTCAGCATAAGGTCACCATATAGTGGATACCATCCCACTGTGGAGTACCCGGAAACGACAGAGCTGATCAATTGGCTAAGGAAGAAGCCAAAGAAGAACAGCCTGATGTGCCCGTTACATACCAACAAAAGAAAAGAATGATCAAATCAGTCAGAAAGCCACCAAAACCTGCCCAAGATGACTACCACGTTATGGATAGACCAGAACAAGTCATTATTCTGCGCCTCAGGACAGGGCACACTAGATTACGCAACCACATGTATACAAAATTCAAGATTGGTGAAACAGCCATGTGCACATGTGGATTGGCGTCGCAGACAGCAGAGCACATACTCCAAGACTGCCCAAAATATAACATATCTAGGCAAACCTTCTGGCCTAGAGAGACGACAGTGGAAGATAAACTCTATGGACCGCTGTGTGAACTGAATGAGACAGTTCAGTTCATGCAAGAGACAGCTTTGCAGTTAATGACATATTTCAAGCGAACGAAAGAAGAAGAAGAAGAAGAAGAAGAAGAAGAAGAAGAAGAAGAAGAAGAAAGAAGAAGAAGAAGAAGAAGAAGAAGAAGAAGAAGAAGAAGAAGGAGGAGGAGGAGGAGGAGGAGGAACGGCAATATTTTCAAAAACCCCACAGTCGTTAACAATACACCCTGTACTTTATGATAAAAGTGATGTGGTGACGTCTATTGGTTAGAGAAATACTTCATGATAAAAGTGATGTGGTGAAGGCTATTGGTTGGAGAACTACTTCATGATAAAAGATGTGGTGAACAGCTCTCTGGTTAGAGAACTACTTTACGATAATAGTGATGTGGTGACTGCTATTGGTTAGATAACTACTTCATGGTAAAAGTGATTTGTTGACGGCTCTCTGATACAGCACTACTTTACGATAAAAGTGATGTGGTGACGGCTCTTTGGTTGAACTACTTCATGATAAAAGTGATGTTAGTGACGGCTATTGGTTGGAGAACTACTTCATGATAATAGTGATGTAGTGACGGATATTGGTTGGAGAACTACTTCATGATAAAAGTGAAGTGGTGAAGGCTCTCTGATGAACTACTTCATGATCACCATTATTATGTGTCATGCTGGTAATCGTGGGTAATCATGTTTTGCCATCCCACTCGTTCACCAGAGTCATGGATCAGTTCAGTGTTCTTGTCTCGACCATACACCGCGGCCAAGCCATCCAATTTTTTACTTCTCTGCCCTCCCCTTGTTCTCTTCCCCTCAATCTTGCCAGTTGTCACTAATTTCTCAAATTTATTTCTTTCCATAGCGTGACCAAAATATTGTGACTGTCTACGTCTAATTCCTCTAATCAGTTCACGGTTTTCATTTGTTTATTTAGGACTTGGTCTTTGGGTTTTCCTCACTTCCAGCTAATAAAGTGTCCTTACAAGTTATGCCCTTTAGTTATACTACTGTATGGTTTAAATATAACGTAAATGAACAGGCTAATAAAAAAGCTGCTGATGTCCTCTAGGCTTAGAAGCACTTATAATAAAAGTGGTGTGGTGACGGCTCTCTGATGGAAAACTACTTTATGATAATAGTGATGTAGTGAAGGCTCTCAGATAGAGTACTACTTTACTATAAAAGTGATGTGGTGACGGCTCTCTGGTTGGAGAATCATGATAAAAGTAATGTGGTGAAAGTTCTCTGATGAACTACTTCATGATAAAAGTAATGTGGTGAAAGGTCTCTGATGAACCACAAAACTTCATGATAAAAGTGATGCGGCGAAGGCTCTCTGATAGAGCGCTACTTTACGATAAAAGTGACGTGGTGACGGCTCTTTGTTTAGAGAACTTTGTTTTTTTTTTTTGCATATTCCTTACAGGACGTTGCAGTCAACATCAGCATTTTTCAGCTGCTGTTGATTTACTAGGCAAGATTACGCTCAGAAGTTTGCCAGTGCTTTCTGAGCGACCGGCACACATACCCGTAAGTTACCAACGCAGCGAGAACCGCTACAGATTCTAGCGCAGGTTACTGTGAGAAGTAACCTCTGGCCACCTTTACGTCATGATAAAAGTAATGTGGTGAAGGCTCTCTGATGAACTAATTCATAATAAAAGTAATGTGGTGAAAGTTCTCTGATGAACTACTTCATGATAAACGTAATGTGGTGAAAGTTCTCTGATGAACTACGAAACTTCATGATAAAAGTAATGTGGTGAAGGCTCTTTGTTGAACTACTTCATGATAGAAGTGATGTGGTGACGGCTCTTTTGTTGGAGTACAACTTCATGATAAAAGTAATGTGGTGAAGGTTCTCTAATGAACTGCTTTATGATAAAAGTGATGTGGTGATGGCTCTGGTTCTGTAATGAACTGCTTTATGATAAAAGTGATGCGGTGACTATTATCTGGTGAAGAGTGCAGTTGAACAAGGTATTACTATCTGAAAAGGCTGGTTCAGAAGAAAATTAGATCACTTGGACGATACTCAAAGAGTGGAGGAAAAGCCAGGCAGACTTTTAATCAAATTACTGCTGAAATAATTACAATGAGAACTCTTTGGTGACACTTAAAGAGGGGTACAAAACACGCATAAGAATATCCCGAGTGCATTGATGACGACTCTTAAATTCAGTATTCATGATTTATGATGTAATGTAATATTCCTTCCTCAATTAACATGTTACATACCCCTTGCAGTACGTTACGACCTCATGATTTATGATGTAATATAATATTCCTTCCTCAATTAACATGTTACATACCGCTTGCAGTACGTTACGACCTCATGATTTATGATGTAATGTAATATTCCTTCCTCAATTAACATGTTACATACCGCTTGCAGTACGTTACGACCTCATGATTTATGATGTAATATAATATTCCTTCCTCAATTAACATGTTACATACCGCTTGCAGTACGTTACGACCTCATGATTTATGATGTAATGTAATATTCCTTCCTCAATTAACATGTTACATACCCCTTGCAGTACGTTACGACCTCATGATTTATGATGTAATGTAATATTCCTTCCTCAATTAACATGTTACATACCCCTTGCAGTACGTTACGACCTCATGATTTATGATGTAATGTAATATTCCTTCCTCAATTAACATGTTACATACCCCTTGCAGTACGTTACGACCTCATGATTTATGATGTAATGTAATATTCCTTCCTCAATTAACATGTTACATACCCCTTGCAGTACGTTACGACCTCATGATTCATGATGTAATGTAATATTCCTTCCTCAATTAACATGTTACATACCCCTTGCAGTACGTTACGACCAAGCCTAGGTTGATTTTCTAGACAAGTGTACGTGTAGTACTTTGCCACTGCTTTATGAACAAAAAGTCAACTTTGATGTTTAATTTCAACAAATGCCGGTGTGGTGGATTGAACCGCCTGTGACCAAATAACCGTTAGTAAAATAAGAATGTCCATACCAAAAGTAGCCTTTTGCAAGGAAAAACATCCCCCTTCCTCGCATCCTCCCCTACACACCAGAAAACAAATGTTAACCGTGATAGAAAAAAAAAGAGCGTAAACATGGTTTGTAGAGCTTATATTCTTGCACACAGTTAAACGTTTTCAATAATCAAACAAGCCGAAAGACATCTGGTGGCAGCGGACATGTTGTTTCTAAAGAAAAAGCAAAGAGTACCATGGACGGGCAAAAGGCCCGAATGAGGCAGTCCCGCAAGAAGCAGATTAAAACAGTTAATTAATTAGAAAAATTAGATTCAGATGGATGCATTTTTGGGCATGTTATTGAGCCGAAATAAACATGAAAGCATAATCATTGCAGGCAAAACTGACGGGAAAAGACGCGAAGACAAAGAGATAAACACATGTATTCTTTGACCACTTGGAATAATGACTGGGTCAAAAACGCACTTGACTGGGAACGATGGTTCAGATGACAAACTATTTGTGTCAACGCTTATCAGCAATAACATTATCATGTACCTTGTCAAATGGCGTAGGCGATTACGTACCTCTTAGTATCTTAGTCCTCGGTTTTCTAGATCTGGTCTCTTGATAATATTCCCCCGTAACCATCCATCGTTTTTGCCGATCTGCCCCTGCCTCTTTTACTCTCTTACAGCAGCTCCTCCCAGTCCTCATTATTTTCTCAAAGCCCTTGTTTTTTTTCATAACGTGGCCAAAGAAAATTGCTTGACTCTTACTTATAGTTGCATATAATATTCTACTTGTATTAGTCTTTCCGTGAACTTGTTGTTACTTACTCAGGTAGTCCTAGGTATTTGTAACATTTGTCCCAGAAACCACATCTCCATTGCTTTTCAATCTTCTAAATTTGTTTGTTCAAAATGAAAAGCTTCACTGCCTTACAGCAAAACCAGATTCATTTCAGTACTCTTTTGCAGATATTAAATGAGAGTTATTTATTACACAATATACTTTAACACCTTGTGAAATTCCGCTGTTGTCTGGCCTATTCTGCTCTTAATCTCGGTCGTGTATGTTCCATCTGATGTGTACCTAGATGTGAATTTATTCAACCTGGAGCCGCGATAGCAGTTGCGGCTAGACGCTCTCCTGTCGGTTATGGTAATATACAGTAATATCGATAAGGGAACCATTTGAAGCCACTAATACGGTTCATAAATAAATTAACAGGATATGTCAGGCGCTGATAGAAGTAGAAGAAAGAAAACGAGACTAGAAGACACACTAGACAACATACACAATTTAAAGCTATAGTTAACCTACCGGCAGGGAGCCTGTCACTTCGAAATAACGACAACGCCTCGAAGCAGGACAAAGTGTACTTCGACGGATGACTAACTAGATACCCCTATGGGTTTATATACACCTAGGGCCGAATTCTAATTTGTCGACCCAGCCTAAAATAAGTATCCAGACATGTCTTGGGAAATAAAGGCAGTCGGTGTGCTGCTGACCACATCACTCACCGAGTGCCCATTGGGTTATACAATATTTGTCTAGCACCGCATTCCCAAGTCACTCTAAGGCGTGTAAAAGGATACAGGGTGTATTTTAATGACCGTGCAGTGTTTGAAAATATTGCCGGTCCAAGGTTTGTATTCACCTGTTATGTTGCACAAACTTTACAGAGGGTGAATACAAAATTTGGACCAGAAATATTTTCAAACATCGCGCAGTCATTAAAAATACACCCTATAATATCTAATGTTTGGGTCATCTGTGCCTATTATCTGATTTGGTGCCACACAAAAAGTAGGTTTTGACCACACAAAATTGCTTGGCAGAAAATTCGATAATGTGTCACAGTTATGACTTAAAAGTTGCTCATATGGTAGCAGACATGCCAAATTATACATCAAATCAAAGGGAGTTGTATATAAGTCCAGGGCAGGTACGGGGAGTCGCTTCAGATTATAAATCATCCCATGGCTCTTAATCAGTTAAATGACCATTGTGTCTGTTTTCTTTATATTCAAGACAAGTCCTTCTTTGCATTCTCTATTACTAACATGCTTTACAGATATTGCTAATCTTTTGCGTTTTCAGCTTTTATCAGTGTATCTCACGATAACGATGACCGAAAGCACGCATACACACACACCGAATTAATGCTCTCATGCAATAACTGAACATTCATTCTACCAGACAGCTTGGCAATCCCGCTGTTTGCTTTTAAGATTGAGCGGAACTTTTCTGTATTGTCAAGCTCCGTACTAGAAAGGGTACGTAAGCTCCGTGTGTATGTGTGTGTGTGTTTGTGCGTGCCTTGGTGTGTGTGTGTGTCGGTGTGTTTGCGTGTGTGTGTGTGCTACCTGATATTTGTGTGTATACTAAGAGACGTAGCTACTTCACACAGGCTGACTATGCGTTTAGTTAGTGAACTACATACGTAAGTTCGTGTCCCATATACCTGTAGGTGAACAGAAGGTCACCTTGAGTGTCTTACTTGTATGTGTACCATTCAAGGCTGATAGTTACTTGTACAGCTAGTCAGTGATAACAATCACATTGATCGGGACCAACAACCGGTGCACACACAGATACGGAAATACCGGTGAACACTGATCGCTCGTACTTGAACAGAGGTTAATATTTAACCTACATACAATTTGATTACCCACAAAACCCTAGTGTAATGACCTCTAAAATTCGTTTTTACCTTCTAGGTCACAATTCCTGACCTCAAAGATGCCGCCATATTGCATTCCTTGTTTATATCTACTCGTATATAAGATACACACGGGTCACGGTGGCTCGTGTATTTACAAATTCAGTTGCATATCCTATGCAGGACGTCGCAGTCAACCCCAGAATTGTTTGCTGTTTGTGATGTCTTGGCAAATTTTACGTTCAATGATTTGCATTTGCTTTCTGAACAACCGACACTCATACAATTTTATGAAAATCAACGCCAGGCGGTCTGCTTCTAAATCGCCGACAACTGTGTTTCGAACGTGGTAGACGAGCTTAAGAATTGCGTCCGTAACCTCTTCACCAAAGGGCCAGGTTGGAACAAAACAGAACAACAAAAGTCGGAGTACCGAGAACGTTAACTGGGCACATAAGGGAAGCTCATAATAGCAACAGTGCAACCTCTCATGCTGTCGTAAGAGGCGACTCAGGAGGGTTGGTGTGAGACTGGCTACTCATTCCGGAAAGATGTTTGGCTTCAAAATCCAACCAAACAAAACCAAACTACAAAGAATGTAAGGTGGTTTGGTTGAGGGTCTGTGCTCCATTTGGAGATGAAAGACAGATAAAGTAGAGGACGAAGAAGGAGAAAAATAGCGAGGATAATGAGGAGAAAGGAAAGGAGGAAGACGAGGAAGAGGAGGAGAGGGGAAAGGTTGAGGAAGGGGAAGGTGAGGATGAAAGGAGGAGAAGAAGAGGAGTTCATCCGTGTTGTGTTGAATGTTAACAGTTGGAATCCGTAAAGAGAAAGCCAAATATACAGGTGTCCAGGCTCATTTATCCAGTTGCCTGTCCTTAGTACATCTTCACACCCTTAACAGGCATTCAAAATTCCACTCTATCAGAATCCGGATGTTCTGACTCTGTTGCTGTCTTGTGTAAATTATCTATTACATTTTGAATCCATTTACGTCGTAGTCGGCATCTTCTCCGACTCCCGGAAACACTTCCTTCCATTATGGTCGTTTGCAGAATTGCATGTCGTTGTTTATTTGTTTGCATATCCCATACAAGATTACGCTCAGTAGTTTGCCATTGCTTTCTGAGCGGCCGGCTCAGTTATCCCGCAAGTCACCAGCGGGGGTCGAACCGCTCCCAACTCTCGCCAGCTTCGAGACTCTGCGTGATAAACGGGATTACGGAGAAAGTGTTGTAACCCCTCGGCCAGAGACCGGCCATGTCGTTGTACATGTCCAAAATATTTCATTTTCTCAATATTTGTTTCTCTTAACTGAGTCAATCAATGCCAAACAAAATAGTGGGTTTTGACAAAACGTGGAGCACAATCAAATAAACAAGTACAATGTAAATTTCCCTTCACCGAGAATTCATTGAGAAAGATACCGCGGAACGAAACAAAAAACACGACCTTAGTGTGGCGATATATTGCCCTTTTGTCAAATAAAAGGTGACATTTGGCCATATACTATCCTTTGAATCGGATTTTATTGAATCGGATGATAAGAAATCTTCTTCAATATTGAGTTATTGTTTGTAGACCGTTTTACTCACCTTTCGTCCAATGAGTTGCAACAATCGTCTGTAACATTTACTTTCAACGACGGATAAGTGCTTTTCAGTTGGTTTTTAACATACCTCAATTTCGCACCTGTATGTTGCCACAGGACATATTCCTGCTCTGTGTATTCTGGGAACCGCGGTAGGTCAGTGGTGGTCATGTTTGGCTGCTGACCCGGTTGTCATGAGGTTGGATTCACATTGACACTGATTCTTAAATCCCAGGTCAATCCAGTCTATAACGGATGCCAGGAAATATCTCGAGACTTAAAAGCGACCTATGTGATTTCCAGTGGAGAACTTGGTGACAACTGGCAAGCTTGAGGGGACAAGAACAGAGGGAAGGGAGAGAAGTAAATATCTGGATGGCTTGGCCCTATGGCATGGTCGGGACAAGAACATATAGCTGATCCACGACTCTGGCGATCGTGTATGAAACATGACCGCCCACGCTTATCGGCATGGCACATGATGATGATAATGAGTGTGATTTTTAACACATGACCCTTTACGTCACCCCTCATCATGTAAGAGTTCCATTGTAGAAGGTTGCTCTCATCATTGCACGCAAACCTCTGGCCATTTCTCACGCACCCTCATACCCAAAGGAGTAACGCACCCTAATGGCCAAGGCCTCACGAAAGCTCACGCCCAAGATGTCATGCACCGTCATACCCAAGATGTCACACACCCTCATGCCCAAGGTGTCACACACCTTCATGCCCAAGGTGTCACGCACCCTCATACCTAAAGGTGTCACCCACCCTCATGATCAGAATGTCACACACCCTCATGCCCAAGGTGTCACTCACCCTCATGCCCAAGGTGTCATACAACTTCATGCCCAAGGTGTCACTCACCCTCACGCTCAGGATGTCACTCACCCTTATGCCCAAGGTGTCACCCACCCTCATGCTCAGAATGTCACACACCCTCATGCCCAAGATGTCACACTCTCTCATGCCCAAGGTGTCACCCACCCTCATGCTCAGAATGTCACACACCCTCATACCCAAGATGTCACACTCTCTCATGCCCAAGGTGTCACACACCCTCATGCTCAGAATGTCACACACCCTCATGCCCAAGGTGTCACTCACCCTCATGCCCAAGGTGTCATACAACTTCATGCCCAAGGTGTCACTCACCTTCACGCTCAGGATGTCACTCACCCTCATGCTCAGAATGTCACACACCCTCATGCTCAGAATGTCACACACCCTCATGCTCAGAATGTCACACACCCTCATGCTCAGAATGTCACACACCCTCATGCCCAAGGTGTCACTCACCCTCATGCCCAAGGTGTCATACAACTTCATGCCCAAGGTGTCACTCACCCTCACGCTCAGGATGTCACTCACCCTCATGCCCAAGATGTCACACACCCCCATGCCCAAGATGTCACACACCCGCATACCCAAGGTATCACACACCCTCATGCCCCAGTGTCACACACCCTCATGCCCAAGATGTCACACACTCTCATGCCCAAGATGTCACACACCCTCATACCCAAGATGTCACACACTCTCATGCCCAAGATGTCACACACCCTCATGCCCAAGATGTCACACACTCTCATGCCCAAGGTGTCACACACCCTCATGCCCAAGATGTCACACACCCTCATGCCCAAGATGTCACACACCCGCATACCCAAGGTATCACACACCCTCATGCCCAAGATGTCACACACCCGCATACCCAAGGTATCACACACCCTCATGCCCCAGTGTCACACACCCTCATCCCCAAGATGTCACACACCCTCATGCCCAAGATGTCACACACCCTCATCCCCAAGATGTCACCCACCCTCATGCCCAAGATGTCACACACCCTCATGCCCAAGATGTCACACTCTCTCATGCCCAAGGTGTCACACACTCTCATGCCCAAGGTGTCACACACCCTCATGCCCAAGATGTCACACACCCTATGCCCAAGATGTCACACACCCGCATACCCAAGGTATCACACACCCTCATGCCCCAGTGTCACACACCCTCATGCCCAAGGTGTCACCTACTCTCATGTCCAAGGTGTTTACAATACACTGTGTCATCTTTGTGCTGGTCGACCCCTTTCTGTTCGTCCAGGAACAATGCCTTCCATCACTTCTCTTTCCAAGCCACTGTATGGTTAATATGGCCACAGTATTTCAGTTTCCGAGACATAATACTGCATATGTGGCAGTTTTCTTTTCTATTTTACCCAATTGTTTGATGTTTTAAATATAAGAAATGTCCCCAAAGAGTCCAGAACTGTATCCAAGCTATCGTTACAGCACAAATAGCTTGTGTATGCCTCAAGAGGTTTGGACATTGTAGTTGAAATAAACGCCGCTTGGTCACGCATTCGATACGCGGGGTTGTGTATTAGAATGTTAATGTTATCTCTTACAGATAAACATCCCTTGTCTCCCGAGATATTTGAACTCTACCCCTGTGTGTGCTATCCTATGTTCCCCGAGCTCCTTGGCTAGACAATGACGTGGAGCAAGATCATAAACATCAAACATTTCTGTATTGTCTGCGTTATCACACTATTTGGGATCCACTGGTTAGGACCATTGCTTAGGACTTGTGGAGCAAAATAGAAGGTAGAACAAATAAAACAGAAGAAATGAGGACAGAAAAAGGGAAATGCATAAATAAACATAGGCCCATAGAAAGATATAAACTGTATATATAGAGACCTCAGTTTTCTGATATAACCTTCTAGTTAGTAATTCTGAACGCAAACATTGTTTTTTTTGTGTGGTTCGTGTAATGTTTAAACAGAGTGTATAATTACCTAAACATAAACAAAGCCATTAACCAAGTGTTGATGATATATAAATAAATTCTGACAGACAAATGATAGAAGTTCTGATGACAGGCTGAGAAAATGGGATTCTAATGCGAAGAGTTGCGCGTTGCGCAGTGTAATCCATCATTAAGCCCCTAAAATGAATGTTAAAAGGGTTGGCTATTGCCGAGCGTTCACGAGAATCCTAATACACAGAATATGACTCATAAGCTCGAGGGATTTGGGGCCTGGAAAGGCCGGAGAGTGGAGACAAATGCATTTGAGCGTTTCGACCGAAGTCTTTTTCAACTTAACAAGAACGAAAGAATTAAAAATTTAAACTAAAAACCGAAAAACACACATTAGTATTTCCTTGAATACTTGCCCAAACCATGTTAATTAAAACTGAGGTTTTCGGTCAGAGTACTAGTCAAACAGCCGGTCTCCCTGGTCTAGATGTTACATCGCTTTCTCCGTAATCCCGTATACTCTTGTGAGTAACGTGACGTGCGCAAGAATTGGTAGCGGTTCTCTCCGCGTCGGTAACTTACGGGATATGTGATCCGGTCGCTCAGAAAGCAATGACAAACTACTGAGCGTAATCTTGCCAAGAAATCAACAATCAGCTGACAGATGGCGATGTTGACAGCGATGTCCTGTAAAGGATATGCGAAAACAATAATTAGTAAAACAAGATATCTTATACACTTAAAATGGGAATGCGACTACACCAGTGACTGGTTATTGTTGCTGTGCATACAGGCAGGAGGTATGACTGCTTGGTTTGTTGTGAATCATCTCGAAGACTGAGGTTCAGACTTGCTGACTCAAGTGCGGATATAGACGCGGTGACTCATGTGAGGATATAGAATCAGTGACACATTGTTGAGATCTAAACTTAGTGACCCATTCTTGGGATCTAAACTCAGTGACTCATTAGTTAGATCTAAACTCAGTGACTCATTGTTGAGATATAAACTCAGTGACTCATTTTTGGCATATCCTTTCTGCGTTCGTCCGGAATGTTGTATTAGACGTAATTGCTTTGTGCCTGTTTACAGCAGAGCAGCGATATTTGAACCTTTTGGTCGACACATCCGACTTCTTTAGGCATTTGTTAGCCGGGTTACTTTCTCGGATTTTTGGGATATAAGCTCCGCGATCCTTGTGGGCATATGGACTCCATGACCCGTATGGTGATATGAACTTATAGAACAAATGACCTAAGTGGGTTTATAATATCATCATCCTATAAGATGATATAAACTTAGTGACCCATATGGGAACACGGACACGGTGACTCATGTGTGGATATGGAATCCCCACGTGGGGACATTTATTCACTGACCGATGTGGTCAAAATGTGAAGAAATGAGGCTGGCGCCAGACAGACACACATTGAGAACACGTGTCATAATATAACTAGAAAGTCCTTTCCATGGAACACACATGGCAAACGAAATGGAAGAATGCATAAAACACACGGAGAGAGGAAATAGAGACACTGGTGAATATTGTGAGGGAGGACATAGAGGATTGTGGGGGAGGACATAGAGGATTGTGGGGGAGGACATGGAGGATTGTGGGGGAGGACATGGAGGATTGTGGGGAAGGACATGGAGGATTGTGGGGGAGGACATGGAGGATTGTGGGGGAGGACATGGAGGATTGTGGGGGAGGACATAGAATTGTGCGGGAGGACATGGAGGATTGTGGGGGAGGACATGGCGGGAGTTGCTGGATGGCTTGCCGTGATGCTGGTTGAAGGGCAGAGAAGGTCAGTTGCAAACAAAACGGAAACAGTTGTCAGCCGTTAATTAATGTAACTTCTGTACAAGGAAACGACAAAGGGACACTCCAGGCATGACCTGACTTGTATGTTAAGTAAATGAACTATATGTATTTCATTTTGCTTTTTATATGTGGCCGGCACTGTGGCGAAGGAGTGACAAAAGCAATACCGAATACGGCGTTCGAAACACAGGTGAGGGCGATTTAGAAACAGACTACCTTGCGCTGATTTTTATGCAGTGGTATGAGCGACGGTTGTTCAGAAAGCATTGGCATACTCCTGAACGTAAACCTTCCAATAAATCACAAACTGCCAAAATGCTGGGGTTGAATGCGACGTCCTGTAAAGAATATGCAAATAACTTTTTTTTTTTTTACATCTGTGAAAGGAAGTCTCAACACAACACGGAGAACGGCTAAAATAATTACTAATAAAGTACCATCATACATTAATTAGCTCCTGGGCAGAGAAGAAGCACTAAAACAGTATGACAAAATCATTAGTGTGAAGCTCATGGACAGAATTGTACACATTCCAGTAAATCAAGCGGTGAGGAAAAGAGTATCATGCTGGGTAGGAGACATATTAAGAAAACATGCGGATAGTATAACTAGACACTCCCTTGTCTGGAACCCACATGACGAACGAAATAGTGGGAGACCAACAACACATGGAGAAGAGAATTGCAGAGTGAGATGAATAATATAACGAAGACATGCTGCACTCTGCTGCAGGAGATAGCAATAGATAGGACAACTTGGCTTGAGTTGCCTGAGTTGGTTGAGGTTGTATGCCCTATTGGATGTTACAGCGCAAAAGAAAAAGAAGAAGAAAGAAAGTAGAACCACAAAACGTCAACAAAGACATATACAACTTTGTTGGTAGTAAATATCAGTATTGAGGGGATATAGTTGTCATAATACAATTGTAATTTCCGACAGTAGCAGGGGGTGTATGCAATTTAAACCTGTTTACATTCTATATAGTGTACTTACTGCCGTTGTGTAATCTGTACAATCGTCGCATTGTGTCGGTCGACGCCTTAGAGCGATACTTTCTATTGTATTTTCTGTGCATTGATGTCACTATTATCATAACTTGTTTTGTTGTTAGTTATTTTCCGTTGCGACAACCTTCTTGTTGGGAATTGTTTCCCTCTTGTCACCAATTTTCTCCTTGTGAATTCTGCTTCTTATAACCGTGTGCCATTAGTTGTCATGTCTGTCTCATATACTGCCGCTGTTAATCATTTCAGATATCACTGTTTCTTCATGCTGTGATGTCAAAACTGTACAGCCTTTTCTCCTCCTGCCTATAGTCCCTTCCATTTTGTCGCTGTCACGACGCACTCCAGCTTCCCCTTCTCATTAAATTCCCTGTATATTTCTGATGCCACTAGCCAGTTGTCTTAGTGAGTTAACTTCTGTCAAGATATATTCATTACTCTTTTTATCCCTCCGTGGTGTTTTCACCATTGTACTGTAAAATCACATCTCCACTGCTTCAACATAATTCCTCACTGGTCTAATTGTCCATGCTTTGCTTACACACATCACGACTTGTTCGATATAGATCGATGAACTCTTTGTTTCTCTCACCTAGCCAGACACATTTATATTGCATAGAATATTCTTCGTCTTATTAAATGCTGCCTATGCTTAGGCTATTCCATATTTCACTTCTTCTCTTCCATCTGCTGTTATTACAGTACCCGAATAGTTAAATACATTTATTTGTGTCGACTGATTCCATTAACTTCAAACCTGAATATGGGAATACGTGTTTTTCTTTGTAAGTACCGTTACTTCTATTTTTCTGTTATTCAGACAAAATCGACATTGTTTTGACTTTCTTTTGCAATAATATCTATCTTATAGTTGAGAATTATTTCACCATTATGACAACCTTCTTGTTGATAATTATTTCGCTATTGTTACATTTTTCTTTTTGGGAATTAATTCATTAATGTCACAACATTCTTGCTGGAAATTGACTAATGTCAACTTTCTTGATGGGAATTATTTCATTATAGTCACAACCTTCTTCATATTTATTTCAGACTTCACAATCGTGCTGTTTTGCATTTTGCATTATTTTTGCTAATAAACATTAAGATAATGTAGTACAATTTTAACCGACTATATATAAGGCGGCGAAGCTGTTATAAGGCATTTACAACAGCTTCGCCTCGTTATGCATGGTGAAATACTTACTACATTATCTTCACTTTAATTAGCAGTATTAATTTAGATGTCATTATACCTGTCTTCTTTCTCTGATAGTTCACCTCATGTTGCGTTGATGATCATGTCTGTCCACTTCCTTCAGTCTTGCGTACTGCCAATCATTTCTTATAACGATATTCCTCTATGTCATGGGCCCGAACTGTCTAGCATCTTCTCTCTTGTTCTTCTCCTCTTCTCTTTAGATTCAGCACGTAAAAAGCGTCATGCTGAAACTCCTATTCTGCGTATTATTCAAATACGCGCTGATGTCATCCTGAATACACTCAACTTAAGCGAAGCAGCGATAAATTGGAAATATGTGACATCACCGTAGAACTGGTGTTAGAGTTAGTCATGTGTGAGCTTTGGTCTCTTGCATTAATGGTTTGCCTGTCAGTTTCCTGCATGGCCGCGAGGCCTAATGCGTTTGCTCTTAAACTTCCCTTGCGATGACTGCGGAGTAGGGAAATCGTTCAATACACCGATCAGTTGGACTTCAACGTTAACTTCTCTTCAGAAAGCCATGGCAAACTACTGGAGGTAAACTTGCATAGAATATCAACGTGAGGTTGGAGTTAATCGCAACGTCATGCAAAAGACATGCAACATTTAAATAAAATGTCAGTTTGTACTCAGTTGAGTTGAGCTAACAGCAGGCATCACTGCACTCAGGACATTCCTATACGTACTCCGTCTCCTCGTTCAACAACCAGCGAAGAGTCAGACTGCTAATCTTTCACCCGCTATCTGATTGAAAGTTCTCCTGGTCTTCCCTCTCAGTTCTGAGATTCTTCCAGAACTCATGCTGATCTCCTCGCAATCTCATTCTTTCCTTATAACGGTTCTCAATCTGTTCCCTCACTTCCTCCACCTGGTCCCACATTTGCATGACCACCTCTCCCTTGTCCATAGATAATCTACCATAAAGAGATGCATTCTTTGTCAGTCTATCATCCTGTTCATTCCTCCACACTCCTGCAGGTACTCAACAGTAGCTATACTCATTAGCTGGCGGAACTGGCAATACTTGGTTCTATTATATCTTATACAGAATCTAAAGATTGCTACTTGCTCACTTGTGTGTTTGGTAAGATGTATTATCTTTGTAAAGCCTGGACGATCTGCTTCTCATTTGATTCTCTAGCTGGTTATTTTAAACAGGTTGGCTTCATATTTTAAAGTGTAATATCTGGATCGCTTAGCATGTCTAGGGTTTAACCTCAGCAGCCATAGTGTTTGGCCGAACACCAACCTAATCATTTCAGTTGTAAAACTGGCGTTAGGGCTCGTAATGTCGGGCGCTGGTCATTCTCATCCAATAAACGTAGCGTAATGATCGTGAAACAATTCTTACTCCTACGGTAGTGTATTTCCTAGGGCTTACATTTTTGGGTGGGGGGATAGAAGTATCCCCTTTCAAAGGAGAAATAAGGTGCCTCCTTCCCTCCGATAGCCTACGGGACACCCTTGGGTAAGGTGGAGTACCCGTTTAGCGGCCACCACCCCGACCCCATTACGTCCCATCAAAGTTACGTGAAGCCATCTGTGCACGTAGTGGGTGACGCTGAAGAGCAGCCGACAGATAGTTTATGTTATTGTCTTAAATTTCACGACCGTAGGCAGTTTGTCTCTTTTTGGAGACCATGACTACTGCCATCGACCAGTATGGTTACTGCTAGGAAGGACATCTATGGTAAATATCTTCTTCACAGATGCCAAGATAATCCGGTTTCGTGTAATAGTCATCGTGCAAGATGACGAAACATGACTGTCCACGCTTATCGGCATGGCACATGATGATGACGATGCCTTTTCGAAGCTAATAACAAAAACCTAGCGATCTGTTCTTTGTCAATGCCGTTCGCTGCGCACATTACGTAATAATGAACGCGCATGGGTGGTAGACAACTAAATAACAAGCTCTATATATCAGCTTCTTATGTCTTTCTTTAGTGAAAATAGAACTGATCTGTTGATGACAAAAAGCAACAGGTACCGAAACAAAAAGCTTGCGCTTGATATCACTGGTAGATTGTTAATTCGTTTTTTGTTTTTGTTTTGTTTTTGTTTTTGTTTGTTTTATTATTTTTTTTTCTCTCGCTAGCTTTGAACTCAAGTAGGATTACCCTTTTATGTTGTTCAATGGACAGTGCAAAGAAGTTGGCAAGAGAGGAACAACTAGACATAAATGTGTATGTAGGTATGTGTATAGTTACATCGGATTCAAACCCGTTATCTCAGTGTGACGTCACAGTTGCTTTGAAGAAACAAAGTATGTTTCCGACTATAATCAGCTAGATAATCTGGCAAGGGTCTCATCCTTGACTAGGTCAACAATCTTTAGAGCCGAAAATATGGAATTAGTTAAATTTAACTAGTTAGCCAGCTCTAACCGGTCTCCCTGGCTCAGGTCTTAAGGACGTTGTTCGTAATCCCGTATACTCTCATACGAAACACAATTGCACGAGATTCGGCAGCGGATCGCGTCGCACTGGTTACTTACGGAGGTATGTGAGCCAGCCGTTCAGAAAGCAATGGCAAACTACTGAACGTAAAACTTGCCAAGACATCAACAGAAGCTGAAAAATGCTGGTGTTGACTGCAATGCCCTGTAAAGAATATGCGAAAGAAAACAAGAAAAAAAAAGCCAGCTCTATGGTGATGGGTTACGAAAGCAATTCGTAATCCCGCATACCGCGATCGAAACACAGCTGCGGGTGATTTGGCATCAAATAGCCTTGCTCTGGGTTTCATACAATGGTATTAGTGCTGGTTGTTCAGAAAGCGATGGCAACTACTGAACGTACACTTGCCAAGAAATCACAAACATAAATAATGATAGGGTTGGCTGCCAGGTTCTGTAAAAGATATGTAACTAACTTTAACAACTAGTTAAAATTAGGAAAGTAATCACATGAAGAGACTGGTGATCACATGGTGCATAAAGGGACATGCCAAAATGATTAAAGAAATGATCGGTAAATTACTGGAAGCTCGGGATTTAAAATTCAAGCAAAGATGTTTTCGGATTATAACATTGCTCTTCCCGCTTATATATATATATATATATATATATATATATATATATATATATATATATATATATATATATATATATATATATATATATATATATATATATATATTAGAAAAGACAATAAGAGACAATGTGTTGCCTTGTAGGGCCAAAGCCATAGCCCCACACAGCAAAAAGCACGGAGTTGCAGTGTCAGCAGACTTACGTTTTCGATTTAACTTAGACAGTTTGCTATTACAACAAGGGATTACGATTGAGCTAGGGACATACAATATTGCATTAACAGGGTTTATAAACAGGATACAACATTGAAAGAAGGAAAATTGCATTCACACGCAAGAAATAGAATGTAAACAAACCTATGATGCAACAGTATGCATGATGTATGAAATCATTTAAACTAAAGGCACATTTAGTATGTTCACAGATCATAGTGTTCTTTTTATGGATATTAAGAAAGGTAATATTGTTCACAGGTGATAGTATTCTTTTCATGGATGTTAACAAAGACACTATTTTACATTTTCACAGATGATAATGTTCTTTTTAGTTAGTTAGTTTGTTAGTTAGTTAGTTAGTCGACAGATCATCCTCACTGCACTTCGAACCATTCAGTCCATAAGTACTCGGATCCCCTTCTCAGCAAATCCCGCAGCTTGTAGCGGCTAACGACACCAGTTCTGTGTTGGTTTATCAATGTTCTTAGACTCCCTGCGTAGTGTTCTTGTTTGGTCACACCTCTTTTAATTTGCTGTTCTCGCAGTCTGACCATGGTTGTAGATTCACAATCATCACTTGGTTATCGCAAAAGTCTTACTTCTCGTAGAGCATTCAGAATGTCAGCTGGTCCATGGCGTGTCCGCCCTCCACAATATCCTGACCTGCGAGCTTGTCAGCCCGCTCATTTCCTTGTACTCCTGCATGCCCTGGCACGAAGATGAAACTTATCTTTGCCAGCCGAGACCGCTCCAGAGACAGCAACCACTCTCTTCGTATCCACCCCATCTCTACCCTCTTGAGCATGCTCATTGAGTCGCTAAGGAAACATGCACTAGTAAATATCTGTGTCTCGAGCATGTTATTGCTTTACTTACTGCCATGACTTCCATAGTCAGGCTCCTTATGGTCTCAACAAAAACACCAGAGTCCTCTTTCACAATTCTCCCTCCGGCCTGAGCCTTAAAGGCCCATGAGCTTCTCGCGCGTCGGACTACCGACCCATCTGTGTAAATGAAAGCATCACAGTCTAACGAATTCTCAAGAATCAACACTTGTACTTCTGCCTCCACAGCAGCCAGATTTTCTTGTCAGCATTTTTAGTTGGATGCAAACTGAAAAGGGGGTACAGAAATCTGTTGGCACTTGTACCCATTCCTCGCCAGGATCTAACTCCTCAAGTGAACACTCCTGTTGAAGAATGTCTTCGGTTTGACCCATCCACGACCTTCCTCTTTTTAACCTGCTGCCCTTCACCTTCATAATTTCACTATGCAGTGGATGTTGTGTGTTTGCGTTAACTCTGAGGTAGGCATGTGCTCTGCAAATTGTATTCTGTCTTCAATGGTTGGAAAATCAAGAAGGTAAGCACATCGCCCTGCATGCTGTATCTCTTGTACATCCAAGAATAATGCGCATAGCTCCGTTCTGTATCCTTTCCATCTTTTCTATCTGCTTATGGCTGAGAGTCAGGATCACCATCGCATACTCCAAAACAGACATGACCAGCTCCTCTTATAGAAGACATAAATGGCGCTGCTCATAGTTTGCTGCCGCCATCACCCGCATCGCAGCCAAACCCCGTTTCGCCTTTGTTATCACCTGGTCTATGTGCTCATTATAAGCAAGGCTTCGATCAAAACGTATCCCCAGGTAATTCATTGCCTGCGTTCTTTCCACAGTCCCTGAACACAGATTTACAGTTGGTATTGGAGTGTTGACAATATGATTATTCAACGAGAACCATGTCACTGTTGCCTTTGTTGGGTTGACCATTGCCCCAGCTTCAACACACCAAGTACTTATGCGACTGAGTTCGGTTTGTAGTTCCACAGCAACCTGATCTCTATCCTTACCCTGACGGTACACTAAAACATCGTCTGCATATGACAAAGTCCTTCCTGGTTAATTGATCTGCTCGCTGGTGATTCTCACAGTGAAGGCGTTGAACAGCACCGGAGATAATGGTGATCCCTGTGGTAGGTCAGGAAATATTGTTGTTGGTTCCGAAGTCCAACTGCCACATGTAAAAACTACTTTCCATTGGAAGAGGGCTGCAGCGATCAGACTAAGGAGGAAAGGACTTAACTTGAGTTCAAGAAGCTGAAGCATTAAAAAATCCAATGGTACTCTGTTGTACGCGTCCTCAAGATCAATCGCTGCAGCAAAGGTTTCAATGCCTGAGTGGAAACCTTCATAGACATCATGCGCAAAAACTGCTGCAGTGGTCCAGGTTTCTCTTTTTGGACAGGTACCCTCCCAGGGTAGGTGGGAAAACACCTTGCCTCTCTAACTGGCCTAATATTTTTCTGGCAATTGACTTCTCCAGCACCTTGCCTATTGTATTCTGCATGGTTATTACTCGATATCCCTGAATTTTTTTTTATGGTCTTTGTCAGGCTTCGGCAACGGAATCGTATAGCTGTGTAACCACTCCTCCTTGATGCTAGCACTCCCTATACTGTTGTTGTACATGTCTGCTAGTTTCTCTAGCTCGTGGTCGGTACACTTATTGATTATTGATGTCGTCGTACCTTATTCCATCTGGCCCTGGAGCTATTTTTTATCGTCGAAGTACATGCTTTGATTTCTTTCATTGTCACTGTGTCTTCACTGAAATGTTCTGGGCCTTGCATCTGTCTGAGGTGACCTCCCTTGCAAGATTTCGGTCTCTCATGTCTGTCTGGTTGCTCTGATCTAAATAGCGTTCGAAGAGTGCTTTGCCCTTGTCCTCGCCAGTCCTCTGCCGATGAGGTCAGCACCTTGGAAGTCAGAAATGCTCTTATTCTTGACTACCCCACTCATGCTTTTATGTAGTCGCCAGAACAATTTCAGTGACTTGTCTGTGCTTACACTTTGACATACATCTGCCCATTTTTCACTTTTGACAACCTTAACCAGTTTTTTAAATAGCTTACTTTTGTGTGCATCTCTCTTTCTAAGTGCATGCAAGGACTAGGATGGGCAGCTCTGTGTTATTTTCATTGATGGTAACTGATTCAGTGCCAAACAAAACATAGGATTGGACCAAACATGGAACACAATCAAATGAACAAGTATTATTATGGAAATGTCCGTTCACTGAGCACTGAAATTGCGGATATACCACGAAATGAACTAAATAACAAGATGACTCTAGTACGGCTATATATCGTCCTGTACAGATAGGAGGTCACATTTGACGATATATTATCCGTCGGCACTCAATTAGTTAACACAAGCAATGGTTTACATGTTCACAGATGATACTGTTCGTTTTATGGATGTTAACAAAGGCAATATTTTACATGTTCACAGATGATACTGTTCGTTTTATGGATGTTAACAAAGGCAATATTTTACATGTTCACAGATGATACTGTTCGTTTTATGGATGTTAACAAAGGCAATATTTTACATGTTCACAGATGATACTGTTCGTTTTATGGATGTTAACAAAGGCAATATTTTACATGTTCACAGATGATAGTGCTATGTGTATGAATGTTAACAAAGGCAATATTTTTCCACACCCTCACATATGATACTGCTGTGAACGGATATTGACCACATGCTCAAAGATACTAGTGTTGAGTGTATATATATTAACTAAGGCAATATGTTACATGTTTACAGACGATAGTGTTCTGTAATGGATATTGGCAAAGACACATTTCACATTTTTACAGATGATAGTTAAATTGTATGGATATTAACAAAGACACATTTCATATTTTTACAGATGATAGTGAAATGAAATTTTATGGATATTAACAAAGGTAAATTTGACCACACGTTCACAGATGATAGTGCTATTGTTTGTATATTAATAAAAGCAATATTTTATCACAAGTTCACATGTGAAGCGCTCCGTGTAAAGATATTAACAAAGGCAATATTTTATCACATGTTCACATATTTTGCTACGTGTACGTATGGACATTAACATTGGCAATATTTTAACACATGTTCACAGTTGAGTTTTCCCATTTATGCATGTTACTAATTAGTATCAAGGTCCGGCAATATTTAGCTGCTGAATATCTCTGCTTGTAAGACAAGCTAAGCTGCGTGGGTCAGAACAATGATTTATTTATGCAGGAAGGAAAGGACTCACTTAAACATACAATCGTCGAGTGTACTTGTTATGTAGTGTCATGGCTATTTTGAGGATGTTTACTAGGCAATATAATTTAATAAACACTCTTAACACATAGCAAATGAAGTAGGTTAGTTTCCAGACAAATTGGGTCATATGAGTCATAGGATAAGTTTTTATTTGTTTTCAACGAAAAAGAATTTATGCAAATAAACAATTCAAAACGTAATAAATTAATAGCTAAGTTTGCTACTGCTTGCTCTTTCTTCTTCTGCTGCTTGCTCATCCTCCCCCTCCTCTTGCACTGGCCTCATTTTTCACAGCCTCATAGTTTGCCCAGGTAGGAACTGTCAATTCGTGAAAGTTCGTTTTATATCAAAGCCTGGTACAAATGTGCCCTTTTTTCGAATTCGGCGCTGTAGTTTCTGCGACCGTGCCTACCATACGCCTGTGTACTCTACACTCTCGGCTACAGTTCCATGATGCAGTCTGTTTCCAGAACAATAGTTGATGTTGGGTTGGAGTCTGTTTCCAGAACAATAGTTGATGTTGGGTTGGAGTCTGCTGACAATGAACTACCTTAAGTCTTTTGGGTAAACAAGATCACCTTAGGCCTAATCCTAGCAAGTCCGTGTACTCTTATTAAATCAGGAGCTGGTTACATTATAATATGACGAATAGATGTTTATTTTGTTTGTTTGTTAAATGAATAACGAGAAGAGAGGCCAGGAGCTGCTTGCGGTGTGGCTAAGAAGTCCGAGTTCTCCTTCGAGAGACCCTGCTTCAAATCCTCGGTAAGGTGTGGATTGTTTTCTGTCTGGAGCAACAAGAAAACCCTAACTTGCAAAGTTCGCGGCGACTGCATTAACCACATTAATCAGGCGGCCTGAATTCCTCGAGCACCGGCAAGGTGGGCAGTGGATAAGACAGTGGTAGAGAAGAGAGGCATTGGAGAAAAACGCGACGACTGGAAAGATCAGAGGTGCAAGAGGAAGAAATAAATGGAGAGAAACCAAGCTAAAAGGTCTTAGACAATATCACAGAGGTACATTATCATAACTTAAAAGAAGGTCGACATGGTTGACTTCATTGCACCAGGTGTTTTTATAAAAAACAATCATATATGGCTCTGTCTCTTTCCGCAGCGCGGGAAGCGTCGCACAAAGCACGAACTCCGTAGCTCTAGCGACGACCCACAGGAGTCTCCGAAAAATTTCACGCGTGAACCGAAGGACGCAGTCTGGAATTGAACCCACAACCTTCAGAGCCCGAGTCAAACGACTTGATCACTTCGCCACGGAGAAATCGTCGTAACTGAGAACACCAAGGACCGAGATCTGTGGAGAGACATGCACGCCTACGCTGTTTTGCACGGCACATGATGATGGTGATGAAATACGTATTGAAACAGTCTTTATACCAGTCTTCAAACTGAACATGTTTGAGATCACGTGACCGATAATGTGAACACAGAACTCTACAGCAATAGACAGGTATGCCACTGCAGGCTGTATTAATGCAAGTTGACTTGGGCATACGACATACGTGAACACAGGAACAAAACTGAAGGAAATAGGATTGGCTATTACAAACAGGAATGGACATGACATGTGTCATCTGTTCTGACATATCCTGACTTTCGTGCGTGATTTATCATATTTTAAAGACAGAAGACATGCAACATATTTAGCCAGAAAATTCTTCTTCTCTCTCTCCTCCTGCTATGCATTCGCCCTTTTCTTCCTCCTCTTCCTTCTCTTCCCTTCTACGCCTTCGTTCTCGTCGTAGTCGTCTCCCTATTTCCTCCTCCATATTCGTCTATTTCGTCGTCGTCACCGCCGACGCAGCTTCCTTCTTTGTCTTCTTCACCGTCATCCCAATAGAGAATAGGTCCTTGATAAACTGTTGCTGTACGTCTCAAATTTATGGGCGTAAATCTTGTTTCTGTATATACAGACCTACAAGCACTTGGAATCAACGACTGGCAAGAGAAGATCAACCAGAGAGACGAATGGAGACGGATTGTATCTGCAGCAAAGAACCTCAATGGCTCGGAACGCTGAAGAATAAAAAGAAGAAAAAGAAGAAGGAGAAGAAGAAGAAGAAGAAGAAGAAGAAGAAGAAGAAGAAGAAGAAGAAGAAGAAGAAGAAGAAGAAGAAGAAGAAGAAGAAGATGAAGAAATCTTGTTTCTGTTGCGAGAATATTCTTTGAGGTCACAAAGTTGTAATGTACTTGCAGATACTTTACTCAAGAGTTTGAGAAAGGGAATTGGTCACTCCGTCTTAAAAAACTTAATATTGTATATGCTTAAACAGTTTAAAGACAAGAGGTTCGACTTCTTTGCGCTGTGTTGTCTCCCATATAGCCCGACGTTCTCTTAAAAATAAAAATCCCCATGCCGATGGATATCAGAAGGGTAGAGTGTTACACAAATGACAAATATTACTGTACACTTGTATATGTTTTATTTCGGTGTGGGGGGTTGGGATTAGTATTCAAAAAGTATTTGCTGAGAAGAATGACGACAATATTGTGAACAGAGAAGAGAACAATGGCACATAAAAACAATGTAGAAAAGTCATAAGACATTTTCGGGACATATCAAGGGAAGGGGAATTGAGAAGTTAGTCGTACTAAATTACTAGAAATGACGACGTAAAAGGGAATAGGAAGACAGAGACAGATGTATGTAGAAACTGTAAGCAGTTTGGGAACAAACATAAATGTAAACTGGTTCATCTTTATAAAAATATCACAGAAAAGAGGAGGGGGGAGGAGAGAGAGAGAGAGAGAGAGAGAGAGAGAGAGAGAGAGAGAGAGAGAGAGAGAGAGAGACAGAGAGAGAGACTGACAGAGAGAGAGACAGACAGAGAGAGAGAGAGACAGAGAGAGACAGAGAGAGAGACAGAGAGAGACAGAGAGAGACAGAGAGAGACAGAGAGAGAGACAGAGAGAGAGACAGAGAGAGACAGAGAGAGACAGAGAGAGACAGAGAGAGACAGAGAGAGACAGAGAGAGAGAAAGCGAGAGGGAGAGAGAGAGGGAGAGAGAGAGAGGGAGAGAGAGAGAGGGAGAGAGAGAGAGAGAGAGAGAGAGAGAGAGAGAGAGAGAGAGAGAGAGAGAGAGAGAGAGAGAATTGTGACTGCACTACCGACTTCAGACAAAGCACCTCAAATGGATAACGGTACTGAAAAGTTCGCCTGCAAGAGATGTGCACAAGTTAGTGTGTAAATATTTTGGAAGACATTTTTTTGTTTAATTTCATGGATGACAGCTAAAATTAGCATGTCTTACCTGTAGTAGAAACAGTCTGGGGTGGACCCAATGAAACGGGTATTCGATACTTTTTGGACTTTTCTGGTCAGGAAAGACTGCGAGGAAGGATCTGGTCACCCTATCTAAGTATATCCTGACCTAGTATATGTGAAGGTTAACACTTCATACCCCGACTACAACATCTGCCACAGGACTATCTTCGTGATTAGAACTCATGACCGTTAGTCTAATATTCCCATTCCCCCCCCCCCCCCCCCCCCAAATCCCGTTTTACGTAAAGCGTACACATGATTTTTAAAAAGGGGTTAAAAGAGGTTCATCACACATGGTTCAGTTTCTTTCCACAGGTCGGCCTGCCGAAAGGGTCGCACACAGCACACACTCTGTAGCTCTAGTGCGACCCGTGGGAGTCTCAGAGAAAACTGCACTCGTGAACCGAACAACGCGGCTCGGAATCAAACCCACAACCCTCGGAGCGCGAGAAGGGCGGCTTAAGAACTTCACCATGGGGATCCCCTCTAGAAATGATTCACTCTAGTACAAATGAACTTTTAATCAAGTTAATCATCCCACACTTCACATCCTTAACGTGAATCCGCACAGACATTACTACGCGTTCGGGTATTTTTATTTTTTTACAAGAACACAAATGAATGGATTAACAAATGACGTATTAGTTGTTGATCGGTGAAAAATGAGCCAAAGAAATGCACACTTGTCTGAAGTCATTGTTTATAAGATTATTAGTGACATGTCTGGTGGGAAGGAAAGGCAGAGGGAGACCAAGAGAGAAGACGCTAGACAGTTTGAGATGATGGCATAGACAACATCAGTATCAGAAATGATTTGCAGCACATGAGACAGAGGGCTGTGGACAGACATGGTCATCAACGCCTTACGGCATGAACTATAAACAAAAACCGAAATAGAGAGAGATCTGAATTGGACACACGTAGCAGTGGGTTAAAGACAAAGATGATTAATATAGGGTAGACATGGAGGGGGGTATAGGGGACGGTAGATAAGATGACCTGGGGTTAGTTGATTGATGAAGTATGTTCTCATCATCAAGCGTCGTGCCGACTGGCGTAAGCGTAGGCGTTCATAACTCTTCACAGATCTCGGATCAACTCTGCCGTTGATTTTCCTCCATGCCACCGTTGCAATCCATCAAGCATCATTTCTCGTGGTCTGCCTCTACTTCTCTTCCCCTCGATCTTTCCATTTGTCACTATGTTCTCCAATGCCTCTCTTCTCACCACATGACCAAAAAAAGCTGTTTGTCTCTTTCTTATTGTTGTATATAATGTTCTAGTTTCCTTAACCTCTTTAAGGCATTCGATGTGAGTTACTTTGCAGTCCAAGGAATTTGCAACATTCGTCTAAGAAACCACATCTCTGTTGCTTCCAATCTCTTCCTAATTTGTTAATTTATATTCCAAGATTCACAGCCATACACTTTCTTACCATGTTCTACTTTGGGATAAAGAGCAGAACAAGCCCATTAATCACTATATTATCATGGGTCCTATATACGCCGGTCAATTTCTCACCCTCTTTCTCTCCTCTCTCACTATATATATATATATATATATATATATATATATATATATATATATATATATATATATATATATATATATATATATATATATATATATATATATATATATATATATGTTGTAAGTATGCCAGTGTTGGTATTATTAAAATGATAAATAGAGAAATATTGACTGGAAATGTATTGAAATGTTACCAAAAAATACAAACTTATTAACCTTACCTACTAACGTAAGAATCAACACTCGCGAAATCCACATTGCGACCTCCATCGTCTCCAACTACTAGCTGTAATTTGTCCACACTCGTCTGAAAGTCACGCCAAAATTAATAATCCACGCAAGGTCGAGAAAATCTGCGGGAACACCAGCAACCTACAGTAGCTTAACAACTTACAGCCGGTTTATAGTATAACGCTTAACACGCCTGTTCTCTAGATGACCTTAAGTAAAAAAGTATCTGAAATTATTCATAGTCATTAACTTCACGCTTGGCTTCTGAATACAACCGCCGACAGGACGCTGGTATTTATGTTGACAGCTGATAAGTCACCTCAGAACGTTGTTGTACGTTGTTTTTTTTTCAAACTGCGGTCGTGAAAAGAATACGCAAAACCTACTTTGATAACCTCAAAGAAGCACCGGTGACTACCGAGAGATATGTACAATGCCGCCTGTGTCTACTGTACTCCCTTACGCACAGTAATGCAAACAGTTTTTCGCCCTAGAATCAAATGATTAAGGAAGGGAAGCGAGTTGAAATTCTAGTTCACTTCTCATCACCTTTCCCAACCTTTAAGTCCCTTTCCCGTGTGTAAAGTCGCCTCAGGTTGTATAGCTTCTATGTACGCTCTGTACCTGCGTTTTAATATAACTGTGACAGCGTGGGCTAACCTGCCGTTTTCTTTAGGCAGGACCCACACAATCGTTACTTCACACTATGTAATCTACTGTCACCGACACACCTAGAAAATACCACCTTACCGGGACACCGTATTCAGCTGATAATGTTAAACGCTCGTATGTTAATGAGGCTCACAAGGGAAGTAAAAACATAGTAATACTATAATCTTCCTGCATGTCATTAGTGGCGACTAATGAGGGTTGGCGTGAAACTGACTACCTTATTCCCATGAAAAATGTAATTATAAAACCCAACCAATCATAAACGAGTCTTGGAGGTATCTGACCGAGCTCCCATGCTCCATTGGGATAAGAAAGGACGAAAATGGGAAAACAATAGATTTAATTGTATGGCAAATACTGTAGATCGGATATGAAATGTCAGGGTTTCACATACAATAATTCACACCAAAATGGGATGCGACGACCAGTTTCTTTCCTCGCACAGATAATTGCCAGAATATTCCAAAGAGCATCCCATAGTAATTAGAAGAAACTAGGTTGATTTCATAAATGTAGTGGTCAGAAACATGACTGTCGGTACAGGAGACTGAGATTGAATAACTCTAGTAACAAGCAAGTAACCAATATGCCAACATGGCCTCACATGTACTATACATCACACTGACAATAGACAAGAAAATAAACTCATTTATAGTCGTATTTAGAGAAGTTTCAAACTCCCTGCCTGAAAACGACAATGTCATGTTGTTGAGACTAGACAAGTCGCTATACTCGTACACACGAATCAACAATTAACATCCATCCATCCATCATATGCCATCCCGATAAGCGTGGGCGGTCATGTTCTGCCATCTCACTCGATCACCAGAGTCGTGGATCAGCTCCGTGTTCTTGTCTCGACAATGCCACGTGGCCAAGCCATCCAGGTATTTACTTCTCGGTTCTCCCCTTGGTCTCGTCCATTCGATCTTGCCAGTTGTCACCAAGTTCTCCAAGTCATTTCTTCTCATTACATGCCCAAAAAATTAACATCATCATCGTCATAATCCACAGTTTAATCATCATCATCATATCAATCACCATCATAACATTAATCAGTCCGAAGGCATTTTTAATAGTCGTCTGATCATGTTTCGCAGCGATGCCCTGTTTTCAGCAGTTTTTCCTGCCCTGACTATAGCTGCACTGTAATGTCCTTGCATATCAGTCGTAGTGTCAAAAGACTTATGCATTACAGATAAAGTGTCTCTGGTGACTGCGTTAGTGGGCTAACTGTACACGCCGGTCAGTTAGACTTTAATGTTGACTTCTAGTTCAGAAAGCAATGGCAAACTACTGAACGTCAAATTTACTAGTAAATCACAAACAGCCAATAAGAGCTGGGGAATATTGTAATGTCATATAAAATAGGAGCTGGGGAACATTGTAATGTCATATAAAATAGGAGCTGGGGAACATTGTAATGTCATACAAAAGACATACAGCTTTTCAATGTTCTTGCATGCTTTTGTGATGTAGTCGTGTCTAGGACGACCTCTCTTTTCTGGTCCTCTTAATGTTGCCTTCCAATATTGTCAATAGCAGACATCCATAATGGTTAAGTGGAGAGAGTTGAGATATAGTGTTTGAGAAGGTGTTGAGATTGTTGTGGACAATGGTTACGTGGAGAGAGTTGAGATATAGTGTGTGAGAAGGTGTTGTGATTGTTGTGGACAATGGTTACGTGGAGACAGTGGAGATATAGTGTGTGAGAAGGTGTTGTGATTGTTGTGGACAATGGTTAAGTGGAGAGAGTTGAGATATAGTGTGTGAGAAGGTGTTGTGATTGTTGTGGACAATGGTTACGTGGAGAGAGTTGAGATATAGTGTTTGAGAAGGTGTTGAGATTGTTGTGGACAATAGTTAAGTGGAGAGAGTTGAGATATAGTGTTTGAGAAGGTGTTGGGATTGTTGTGGACAATGGTTACGTGGAGACAGTGGAGATATAGTGTTTGAGAAGGTGTTGTGATTGTTGTGGACAATGGTTAAGTGGAGAGAGTTGAGATATAGTGTTTGAGAAGGTGTTGAGATTGTTGTGGACAATGGTTACGTGGAGAGAGTTGAGATATAGTGTGTGAGAAGGTGTTGTGATTGTTGTGGACAATGGTTACGTGGAGACAGTGGAGATATAGTGTGTGAGAAGGTGTTGATGATAGTTGTGGACAATGGTTAAGTGGAGAGAGTTGAGATATAGTGTGTGAGAAGGTGTTGTGATTGTTGTGGACAATGGTTACGTGGAGACAGTGGAGATATAGTGTGTGAGAAGGTGTTGTGATTGTTGTGGACAATGGTTACGTGGAGAGAGTTGAGATATAGTGTTTGAGAAGGTGTTGAGATTGTTGTGGACAATAGTTAAGTGGAGAGAGTTGAGATATAGTGTTTGAGAAGGTGTTGGGATTGTTGTGGACAATGGTTACGTGGAGACAGTGGAGATATAGTGTTTGAGAATGTGTTGTGATTGTTGTGGACAATGGTTAAGTGGAGAGAGTTGAGATATAGTGTTTGAGAAGGTGTTGAGATTGTTGTGGACAATGGTTACGTGGAGACAGTGGAGATATAGTGTTTGAGAAGGTGTTGTGATTGTTGTGGACAATGGTTACGTGGAGACAGTGGAGATATAGTGTTTGAGAAGGTTTTGTGATTGTTGTGGACAATGGTTACGTGGAGACAGTGGAGATATAGTGTGTGAGAAGGTGTTGTGATTGTTGTGGACAATGGTTAAGTGGAGAGAGTTGAGATATAGTGTTTGAGAAGGTGTTGTGATTGTTGTGGACAATGGTTAAGTGGAGAGAGTTGAGATATAGTGTTTGAGAAGGTGTTGTGATTGTTGTGGACAATGGTTACGTGGAGACAGTGGAGATATAGTGTTTGAGAAGGTGTTGAGATTGTTGTGGACAATGGTTAAGTGGAGAGAGTTGAGATATAGTGTTTGAGAAGGTGTTGTGAGTGTTGTGGACATTGAAGAAAGCAAACATTGAGGTGCCATTAATCAGACTATCAACGGAGGAGCTGGTACAGAAGACTGTTAGATGTGTGTTGGAAAATATTAGGCAAGAGAGGTTGATTAAGAACGGAAAAGACGTACCTGGAATGCTTAATCAACTGGACAACTACTAATAATATAAAGTTAGTTGCTTTCCTGGACTTTGCAACCAGTATTTATTGGCTGTTTGCGATTTGCAAGACAGATTTTAGTGCAGTAGCTTGCATTTGCTATCTGAATGACTACGTCTCAGTCTTGAAAATCAGCGCAAAGCAGTCTCCTTCCAAATCGCCCGCAGCTCACTTAGAACCTTTGGCTCTGTATGTTGGGGAATTATGAACTGCGCATTCCACTATTCACTAAGCCACAGGCGCTGGTAAAAATAATATAATAAACATCAGTTTCATAAAATATCAGATGGCAGAGAAGAGTGGAGAGTCATGATCGTTGATGTCTGCTTCATACCAGGCACTTCAAGAAGAAGACCTCTATGTATCGTATTGTGGCCAAGCCAAGACTATCTATCGGTTTTGGATATTTTTTCAGTAGTTGTTCATTTCACCAAATGTTTCTTATTTGTCCTCTATTTGCATACTGTGCTAGCATTATATCTCAGTGCTACAAAATTATTGCTTTCATTTTATCAGCAACTAGAGAATATAGGAGAAGAAATTTCATTCCATTTTATGCCATTGACGGGTCGGTGGGCTTAGGTTCAATTCGCATCGGGGTGGATTAAAATTTTAAAAAAAAGTTGACCGGGACTCCCAGTTCGACCCAATCTAAAGTAGGTGGGATTACCACGAAGCTCTGCAATCTCACCTGACCTGTTCTGTTCAATGTGTACACAAGCAAGATTGCAAAGCATAGAAGCACCAGGAATTTGAAGAATACTGGCATTTGCAGATAATGTCCTTGCGTATAGGCAGGAGAGAGACATTGCGAATTGTTCAAGTTCAGGCGATAGTAAACAAAGTGCTCAACTGACGCACATAGTTGGGTTGTGTCATCAACCCAGAGAAGGCGTCTGTGTTATGGTTAATTTGAACAATAGAATGGTTAAGGCTGACGTCCCACGGCTCACAATAAATGGCAGAAATATTAATAGAGAAAGTAGACTGCGGTACCTGGAAATCACCTTTCACAGAAGTCAGTTGTTCAGGAATCACGTGGAAGTTGTTGGGGGATCTAAGAAGGGGCTTGGTGTACTGAAGACTATGGCAGGAAGGGATATGAAGCAAAGAATGTTGCTCATACTCTAACAACATTTGATTCTCTCTGGAACTGAATATGGATTGGGACTTTTCGCTGTCAAAGAGTCAGCTAGTGAAATTAGAGCGTACATAGACTGAAGCTATGCGAGTGATTCTGGGATGCACACGGGGCACGCCGATAATGTGTATGAGATAAATCAGGGCTGTGCCAACGACTGCGGATAGATTCAAGGTGCAACATGCTAAGTCATACCTTCAAGTGGCTGCGGACAATATATATCTGCATGAAGCCCTGGACACAGTTAAGAGCAAGAGACTGATAAAAGGAAAATCATGGATGGCTCAGGCAGAGAACACAATTAGAGAAGTGTGTATGCTCGAAAACATTGGCAGACGGAAGGAATGGGTCAGAATGCAGAGGAAATGTCAGACCTGTGCAGGGTCATAATCACACTGGATCAAGAGTATAGAAATAGCAGAGTTGAATCGGAAGGGGGGGGGGGGGGTGCAACAATTGACACACGAATAATTCCACCAAGGTGATGAAATCATTTACACTATTGGCGATGTGCTATGAGGCAAACGAAGTGCCTGTGGTTCAAGAATAAGACCTATATGTATCGTATTGTGGCCAAGCCAAGATAAACTATCGATTTGGATATTTTTTTTCCCAGTAGTTATTCATTTTACCCAATCTTTATGTGTACAATTATGGGTTCATAGCAAACGCCAATGAGCAGTATTTAGTGCAGTAAAACATGTCATACGTTACCACATCTATTCTGAGAATAGAGGTGGGGGAAGTTACTGCGACGTTCTACTGGCTGGGGTATAAATAACACACACACACACACACACACGCACGCACGCACGCACGCACGCACGCACACACACAAAATATGTCGGGATTGTAACGGACCCACAAAACATGAGTCACTGAAAATAATCTAAGATGTGCAGAAACCATTGGACCTTTTCCCCAGAACAACATTGCTGTGTTGAGAAATAAACAGGTGGACACATTGGATGGATCGGCACTTCTAGGTGGGGTATTGGCGCACGATAACGTAAATGTGATCAGGCCCCTTTGGGGTCGTGTGTATTGTGTGGAAGAACAAAAACATCATCATTGCCCGGAGAGAATGTGCTTCAGGGAGTGACCAGAGGCTCTGGCCAACATTCATTTTTTTCATAGGAAAGGTCAGAAGGGCACATAATCATTATGCAACTGGTACCATTAGTATTAGAACTCTTCACTGGTTGTTGAAGATGAGGACGGAGCACGTATGGAATGTCCCAACTGCTGTGGTGTCGATTCTTGACTCAACTTTGACTAAGACATACTCTGTACGATTTCAAAACGCCGCGGCATCTTCATTGTTTGTATAGTAAGTAACCTTTCTTGAAGCCTGTTTATCAGACTCTACCCTGGGATCAGTGGGTTGAGAATTCTAGGAATCTTGACACATGGAAGTATCCGGATACATTATTAGTTTTGTTATCAGTTTGATAGTGAAGGAGGGGTCAAGATATGACACACACTGACATAGCACAGACGTCACACTGTATCTGAAACTAGGCCTAACAATCAACTGTGAAACTCGCACGGTGATCTATTCAACAGGTACAGCCTTTAAAGAGATCTGCGCGAACACATAATAGTTGTTAGTATAGCACCGTATTGCTATGACATACTGGTTAATGCGTTCGCCTGCCAAGACTGTGGCCGGGTTTAATCCCCAACAGAGATAGGATTCTTTTCCAGTTAGTACGGCTCTGGGGTCCATGCAGCCCCATACAAATGGGTCCTCAGCAAATGGGGACGCAATCCCTATCTATCATAAAACCTCAACGACCAGCAGGTTGGGCAACGGCAGAGAAAATGAAAGCCAAGGACGATCTAAAGTTTGGCTCAGTTTTGTTTAATTTGACTACAGCTGCGGATCACAAATGAAAAACAACACGAAAAATCCAGCAAACAGAAAACTGGAGAATCAGGCAGGGAAACTGGTTACACAAGTGAAAATACACTATGCATTCCATGCCTAGAAAACAACATCATCGAACATTATGTACTATCATATAGCGGCTATACAAATGCACGAAGGGAGTTGCGAGAATACCTTGACAATTTAAAGACTCCAATAACATTGAGGGAGTGCATGACATGTAGAAAGCAACAAAGAGATCCACCGATTGGTCAGACAGTACTATCTGCGGTACTGGAACAGACATAACTCCGAAACTAAAGAAATGAACACAGAAAACCATGTAGGCAGAGGACAATTTTATATATTAAATTTTTTAAAAAATGGATCATTTAAATAACAAAATATAGATATAAATGTATCTCTTCCCGCCTTTTTCTTTCTTTTCTTTTTGTTTTCTTCTCTCTTTTCCCTTTGGTTGTTCTCGAGGGGACAGTGACTTGTGATATAGGCTGGTGTGGCTTGGCTACTCTCTGCGGCAATTGAGGGGGTGGGGTGGGGTGGGGGATCTGCTCCTGGTAGAACGTGCAGAGGATCAGATAAGCATAAAATGAGAGTAGGACTGGGATTACCTTTGAGGTGTCTTCCTTTTCCAATGTCCTGCAAATAACTTACACCAGTCCTTATGAGAACAAAACAAGATCAATTCAGTCATTATGAGGACTAAATGGAACGAAAATCAGTCGTTATGAGGACTGAACAAGAAAAAGATCAAAACCAGTCCTTGTGAGAACTTACTAGATGATGTAAGTACTAGATGAGTTCGATCCTTGTGAGGACTAATAGAGTTCAGTCCTTGTTGGGACTAGATGTGTTCAGCCCATGTAAGTACTAGATGAGTTCAGCCCATGTAAGTACTAGATGAGTTCAGCCCATGTAAGTACTAGATGAGTTCAGCCCATGTAAGTACTAGATGAGTTCAGCCCATGTAAGTACTAGATGAGTTCAGCCCATGTAAGTACTAGATGAGTTCAGCCATGTAAGTACTAGATGTGTTCAGCCCATGTAAGTACTAGATGTGTTCAGCACATGTAAGTACTAGATGAGTTCGATCCTTGTGAGGACTAATAGAGTTCAGTCCTTGTTGGGACTAGATGTGTTCAGCCCATGTAAGTACTAGATGAGTTCAGCCCATGTAAGTACTAGATGAGTTCAGCCCATGTAAGTACTAGATGAGTTCAGCCCATGTAAGTACTAGATGAGTTCAGCCCATGTAAGTACTAGATGAGTTCAGCCCATGTAAGTACTAGATGAGTTCAGCCCATGTAAGTACTAGATGAGTTCAGCCCATGTAAGTACTAGATGAGTTTAGCCCATGTAAGTACTAGATGAGTTCAGTCCATATAAGTACTAGATGAGTTCAGCACATGTAAGTACTAGATGAGTTCAGTCCATATAAGTACTAGATGAGTTCAGTCCTTGGTGGGACTAGATGTGTTCAGCCCATGTAAGTACTAGATGTGTTCAGCCCATGTAAGTACTAGATGAGTTCAGTCCATATAAGTACTAGATGAGTTCAGCACATGTAAGTACTAGATGAGTTCGATCCTTGTGAGGACTAATAGAGTTCAGTCCTTGTTGGGACTAGATGTGTTCAGCCCATGTAAGTACTAGATGTGTTCAGCCCATGTAAGTACTAGATGAGTTCAGCCCATGTAAGTACTAGATGAGTTCGATCCTTGTGAGGACTAATAGAGTTCAGTCCTTGTTGGGACTAGATGTGTTCAGCCCATGTAAGTACTAGATGAGTTCAGCCCATGTAAGTACTAGATGAGTTCAGCCCATGTAAGTACTAGATGAGTTCAGCCCATGTAAGTACTAGATGAGTTCAGCCCATGTAAGTACTAGATGAGTTCAGCCCATGTAAGTACTAGATGAGTTTAGCCCATGTAAGTACTAGATGAGTTCAGTCCATATAAGTACTAGATGAGTTCAGCACATGTAAGTACTAGATGAGTTCAGTCCATATAAGTACTAGATGAGTTCAGTCCTTGGTGGGACTAGATGAGTTCAGTCCTTGTTGGGACTAGATGAGTTCAGTCCTTGTTGGGACTAGATGAGTTCAGCCCATGTAAGTACTCGATGAGTTCAGTCCTTGGTGGGACTAGATGAGTTCAGTCCTTGGTGGGACTAGATGAGTTCAGCCCATGTAAGTACTCGATGAGTTCAGTCCTTGTTGGGACTAGATGAGTTCAGTCCTTGTTGGGACTAGATGAATTCAGCCCTTGTTGAGACTAGATGAGTTCATTCCTTGTTGGGACTAGATGAGTTCAGTCCTTGTTGGGACTAGATGAGTTCTGTCCTTGTTGGGACTAGATGAGTTCAGCCCATGTAAGTATTAGATGAGTTCAGCCCATGTTAGTACTAGATGAGTTCAGTCCTTGTTGATACTAGATGAGTTTAGCTCATGTAAGTACTAGATGAGTTCAGCCCATGCAAGTACTAGATGAGTTCAGTCCATGTAAGTACTAGATGAGTTCAGCACATGTAAGTACTAGATGAGTTCAGCACATGTAAGTACTAGATGAGTTCAGTCCATGTAAGTACTAGATGAGTTCAACGCATGTAAGTACTAGATGAGTTCAGCACATGTAAGTACTAGATGAGTTCAGCGCATGTAAGTACTAGATGAGTTCAGTCCATGTAAGTACTAGATGAGTTCAGTCCATGTAAGTACTAGATGAGTTCAGCACATGTAAGTACTAGATGAGTTCAGTCCATGTAAGTACTAGATGAGTTCAGTCCCATGTAAGTACTAGATGAGTTCAGCACATGTAAGTACTAGATGAGTTCAGTCCATGTAAGTACTAGATGAGTTCAGTCCATGTAAGTACTAGATGAGTTCAGCACATGTAAGTACTAGATGAGTTCAGCCCATGTAAGTACTAGATGAGTTCAGCACATGTAAGTACTAGATGAGTTCAGCACATGTACAGTACTAGATGAGTTCAGTCCATGTAAGTACTAGATGAGTTCAACGCATGTAAGTACTAGATGAGTTCCAGCACATGTAGTACTAGATGAGTTTCAGCGCATGTAAGTACTAGATGCGTTCAGTCCATGTAAGTACTAGATGAGTTCAGCCATGTAAGTACTAGATGAGTTCAGCCCATGTAAGTACTAGATGAGTCAGCACATGTAAGTACTAGATGAGTTCAGCCATGTAGTACTAGAATGAGTTCAGCACATGTAAGTAATAGATGAGTTCCAGCACATGTAAGTACTAGATGAGTTCAGTCCATGTAAGTACTAGATGCGTTCAGTCCATGTAGTACTAGAATGAGTTCAGCCCATGTAAGTACTAGATGAGTTCATTCGCACATGGTAAGTACTAGATGAGTTCAGCACATGTAGTACTAGATGAGTTCAGTCCTGTAAGTACTAGATGAGTTCAGTCCATGTAAGTACTAGATGAGTTCAGCACATGTAAGTACTAGATGAGTTCAGCCATGTAAGTACTAGATGAGTTCAGCACATGTAAGTACTAGATGAGTTCAGTCCATGTAAGTACTAGATGAGTCAGTCCATGTAAGTACTAGATGAGTTCAGCCATGTAAGTACTAGATGAGTTCAGTCCATGTAAGTACTAGATGAGTTCAGGCCATGTAAGTACTAGATGAGTTTCAGCTCATGTAAGTACTAGATGAGTTCAGTCACATGTAAGTACTAGATGAGTTCAGTCATGTAAGTAGCTAGATGAGTTCAGTCATGTAAGTACTAGATGAGTTCAGTCATGTAGTACTAGAAATGAGTTTCAGTCCATGTAAGTACTAGATGAGTTCAGTCCATGTAAGTACTAGATGAGTTCAGCCCATGTAAGTACTAGATGAGTTCATCGCCATGTAAGTACTAGATGAGTTCAGCACATGTAAGTACTAGATGAGTTTCAGCTCCATGTAAGTACTAGATGAGTTCAGTCCATGTAAGTACTAGATGAGTTCTGCACATGTAAGTACTAGATTAGTTCAGTCCATGTAAGTACTAGATGAGTTCAGTCCATGTAAGTACTAGATGAGTTCAGTCCATGTAAGTACTAGATGAGTTCAGTCCATGTAAGTACTAGATTGAGTTCAGCATGTAAGTACTAGATGAGTTCAGTCCATGTAAGTACTAGATGAGTTCAGTCCATGTAAGTACTAGATGAGTTCAGCCATGTAAGTACTAGATGAGTTCAGCCATGTAAGTACTAGATGAGTTCAACGCATGTAAGTACTAGATGAGTTCAGTCCATGTAAGTACTAGATGAGTTCAGTCCATGTAAGTACTAGATGAGTTCAGCACATGTAAGTACTAGATGAGTTCAGCACATGTAAGTACTAGATGAGTTCAGTCCATGTAAGTACTAGATGAGTTCAGTCCATGTAAGTACTAGATGAGTTCAGCACATGTAAGTACTAGATGAGTTCAGTCCATGTAAGTACTAGATGAGTTCAGCACATGTAAGTACTAGATGAGTTCAGTCCATGTAAGTACTAGATGAGTTCAGTCCATGTAAGTACTAGATGAGTTCAGCACATGTAAGTACTAGATGAGTTCAGTCCATGTAAGTACTAGATGAGTTCAGCCCATGTAAGTACTAGATGAGTTCAGCACATGTAAGTACTAGATGAGTTCAGTCCATGTAAGTACTAGAATGAGTTCAGTCCATGTAAGTACTAGATGAGTTCAGCCCATGTAAGTACTAGATGAGTTCAGTCACATGTTAAGTACTAGATGAGTTCAGCACATGTAAGTACTAGATGAGTTCAGTCCATGTTAAGTACTAGATTGAGTTCAGTCCATGTAAGTACTAGATGAGTTCAGTCCCATGTAAGTACTAGATGAGTTCAGTCCATGTAAGTACTAGATGAGTTCAGTCCATGTAAGTACTAGATGAGTTCAGGCACATGTAAGTACTAGATGAGTTCACCGCATGTAAGTACTAGATGAGTCAGACATGTAAGTACTAGATGAGTTCAGTCCTATGTAAGTACTAGATGAGTTTCAGGCTCATGTAAGTACTAGATGATTTCAGTCCTTGTTGGGACTAGATGAGTTTAGCTCATGTAAGTACTAGATGAGTTCAGTCCATGTAAGTACTAGATGAGTTCAGTCCTTGTTGGGACTAGATGAGTTTAGCCCATGTAAGTGCTAGATGAGTTCAGTCCATGTAAGTACTAGATGAGTTTAGCCCATGTAAGTACTAGATGAGTTCAGTCCTTGTTGATACTAGATGAGTTTAGCTCATTTAAGTAGTAGATGAGTTCAGTCCTTGTTGATACTAGATGAGTTTAGCTCATGTAAGTACTAGATGAGTTCAGCCCATGTAAGTACTAGATGAGTTCAGTCCATGTAAGTACTAGATGAGTTCAGTCCTTGTTGGGACTAGATGAGTTTAGCCCATGTAAGTGCTAGATGAGTTCAACGCATGTAAGTACTAGATGAGTTCAGTCCATGTAAGTACTAGATGAGTTCAGTCCATGTAAGTACTAGATGAGTTTCAGTCCTTGTTGGGACTAGATGAGTTTAGCCCATGTAAGTACTAGATGAGTCAAAGCATGTAAGTACTAGATGAGTTCAGTCCATGTAAGTACTAGATGAGTTCCAGTCCTTGTTGGGACTAGATGACGGTTTAGCCATGTAAGTGCTAGATGAGTTCAACGCATGTAAGTACTAGATGAGTTCAGTCCATGTAAGTACTAGATGAGTTCAGTCCATGTAAGTACTAGATGAGTTCAGTCCTTGTTGGGACTAGATGAGTTTAGCCCATGTAAGTACTAGATGAGTTCAACGCATGTAAGTACTAGATGAGTTCAGCACATGTAAGTACTAGATGAGTTCAGCGCATGTAAGTACTAGATGAGTTCAGTCCATGTAAGTACTAGATGAGTTCAGCGACATGTAAGTACTAGATGAGTTCAGTCCATGTAAGTACTAGATGAGTCAGTCCATGTAAGTACTAGATGAGTTCCGCACATGTAAGTACTAGATGAGTTCAGTCCATGTAAGTACTAGATGAGTTCAGCACATGTAAGTACTAGATGAGTTCAGTCCATGTAAGTACTAGATGAGTTCAGTCCATGTAAGTACTAGATGAGTTCAGCACATGTAAGTACTAGATGAGTTCAGCACATGTAGTACTAGATGAGTTCATCCATGTAAGTACTAGATTGAGTTCAGTCCATGTAAGTACTAGATGAGTTCAGTCCATGTAAGTACTAGATGAGTTCAGCACATGTAAGTACTAGATGAGTTTTCAGCACATGTAAGTACTAGATGAGTTCAGTCCATGTAAGTACTAGATGAGTTCAGTCCATGTAAGTACTAGATGAGTTCAGCACATGTAAGTACTAGATGAGTTCAGTCCATGTAAGTACTAGATGGTTCAGCACATGTAAGTACTAGATGAGTTCAGTTCCATGTAAGTACTAGATGAGTTCAGTCCATGTAAGTACTAGATGAGTTCAGCACATGTAAGTACTAGATGAGTTCAGTCCATGTAAGTACTAGATGAGTTCAGCACATGTAAGTACTAGATGAGTTCAGTCCATGTAAGTACTAGATGAGTTCAGTCCATGTAAGTACTAGATGAGTTCAGTCCATGTAAGTACTAGATGAGTTCAGTCCATGTAAGTACTAGATGAGTTCAGTCCATGTAAGTACTAGATGAGTTCAGCACATGTAAGTACTAGATGAGTTCAGTCCATGTAAGTACTAGATGAGTTCAGTCCATGTAAGTACTAGATGAGTTCAGCACATGTAAGTACTAGATGAGTTCAGTCCATGTAAGTACTAGATGAGTTCAGTCCATGTAAGTACTAGATGAGTTCAGCACATGTAAGTACTAGATGAGTTCAGCCCATGTAAGTACTAGATGAGTTCAGCACATGTAAGTACTAGATGAGTTCAGCACATGTAAGTACTAGATGAGTTCAGTCCATGTAAGTACTAGATGAGTTCAACGCATGTAAGTACTAGATGAGTTCAGCAACATGTAAGTACTAGATGAGTTCAGCGCATGTAAGTACTAGATGAGTTCAGTCCATGTAGTACTAGATGAGTTCAGCACATGTAAGTACTAGATGAGTTCAGTCCCATGTAAGTACTAGATGAGTTCAGTCCATGTAAGTACTAGATGAGTTCAGTCCATGTAGAGTACTAGATGAGTTCAGCACATGTAAGTACTAGATGAGTTCAGTCCATGTAAGTACTAGATGAGTTCAGCACATGTAAGTACTAGATGAGTTCAACGCATGTAAGTACTAGATGAGTTCAGCACATGTAAGTACTAGATGAGTTCAGTCCTTGTTGATACTAGATGAGTTTAGCTCATTTAAGTAGTAGATGAGTTCAGTCCTTGTTGATACTAGATGAGTTTAGCTCATGTAAGTACTAGATGAGTTCAGTCCATGTAAGTACTAGATGAGTTCAGTCCTTGTTGGGACTAGATGAGTTTAGCCCATGTAAGTGCTAGATGAGTTCAGTCCATGTAAGTACTAGATGAGTTTAGCCCATGTAAGTACTAGATGAGTTCAGTCCTTGTTGATACTAGATGAGTTTAGCTCATTTAAGTAGTAGATGAGTTCAGTCCTTGTTGATACTAGATGAGTTTAGCTCATGTAAGTACTAGATGAGTTCAGCCCATGTAAGTACTAGATGAGTTCAGTCCATGTAAGTACTAGATGAGTTCAGTCCTTGTTGGGACTAGATGAGTTTAGCCCATGTAAGTGCTAGATGAGTTCAGTCCATGTAAGTACTAGAAGAGTTCAGCGCATGTAAGTACTAGATGAGTTTAGCCCATGTAAGTGCTAGATGAGTTCAGTCCATGTAATTACTAGATGAATTCAGCCCATGTAAGTACTAGAAGAGTTCAGTCTTTGTTGGGGCTAGATGAATTCAGTCCTTGTTGGGACTAGATGAGTTCAGTCCTTGTTGGGACTAGATGAGTTCAGTCCTTGTTGGGACTAGATGAGTTCAGTCCTTGTTGGGACTAGATGAGTTCAGTCCTTGTTGGGACTAGATGAGTTCAGTCCTTGTTGGGACTAGATTAGTTCAGTTCTTGTTGAGACTAGATGAGTTCAGTCCTTGTTGGGACTAGATTAGTTCAGTCCTTGTTGGGACTAGATTAGTTCAGTCCTTGTTGGGACTAGATGAGTTCAGTCCTTGTTGGGACTAGATGAGTTCAGTCCTTGTTGGGACTAGATGAGTTCAGTCCTTGTTGGGACTAGATGAGTTCAGTCCTTGTTGGGACTAGATGAGTTCAGTCCTTGTTGGGACTAGATGAGTTCAGTTCTTGTTGGGACTAGATTAGTTCAGTCCTTGTTGGGACTAGATGAGTTCAGTCCTTGTTGGGACTAGATGAGTTCAGTCCTTGTTGGGACTAGATGAGTTCAGTCCTTGTTGGGACTAGATGAGTTCAGTCCTTGTTGGGACTAGATGAGTTCAGTCCTTGTTGGGACTAGATTAGTTCAGTTCTTGTTGAGACTAGATGAGTTCAGTCCTTGTTGGGACTAGATTAGTTCAGTCCTTGTTGGGACTAGATGAGTTCAGTCCTTGTTGGGACTAGATGAGTTCAGTCCTTGTTGGGACTAGATGAGTTCAGTCCTTGTTGGGACTAGATGAGTTCAGTCCTTGTTGGGACTAGATGAGTTCAGTCCTTGTTGGGACTAGATTAGTTCAGTTCTTGTTGAGACTAGATGAGTTCAGTCCTTGTTGGGACTGGATGAGTTCAGTCCTTGTTGGGACTAGATTAGTTCAGTTCTTGTTGAGACTAGATGAGTTCAGTCCTTGTTGGGACTGGATGAGTTCAGTCCTTGTTGGGACTAGATTAGTTCAGTTCGTGTTGAGACTAGATGAGTTCAGCCCATGTAAGTACTAGATGAGTTCAGTCTTTGTTGGGACAAGATGAGTTCAGTCCTTGTTGGGACTAGATTAGTTCAGTTCGTGTTGAGACTAGATGAGTTCAGCCCATGTAAGTACTAGATGAGTTCAGTCTTTGTTGGGACAAGATGAGTTCAGTCCTTGTTGGGACTAGATTAGTTCAGTTCTTGTTGGGACTAGATGAATTCCGTCCTTGTTGGGACTATATGAGTTCAGTGCTTGTTGGGACTAGATTAGTTCAGTTCTTGTTGGGACAATATGAATTCAGTCCTTATTGGGACTAGATGAATTCCGTCCTTGTTGGGACTATATGAGTTCAGTCCTTGTTGGGACTAGATTAGTTCAGTTCTTGTTGAGACTAGATGAGTTCAGTCCTTGTTGGGACTAGATGAATTCAGTCCTTGTTGGGACTAGATTAGTTCAGTCCTTGTTGGGACTAGATGAGTTCAGTTCTTGTTGGGACTAGATTAGTTCAGTCCTTGTTGGGACTAGATTAGTTCAGTCCTTGTTGGGACTAGATTAGTTCAGTCCTTGTTGGGACTAGATGAATTCAGTCCTTGTTGGGACTAGATTAGTTCAGTCCTTGTTGGGACTAGATGAGTTCAGTCCTTGTTGGGACTAGAGTAGTGTAGAAGGAGGAAAGCCGCCCGTTTTGTGGAGGTGGAGGTGGAGTTTTATAGATACCTCCACAAAGGGCGATAACTCTTCAGGTATTTTAAGTAGGCGGTCAGGGGTGTGGTCAAGTGACTCATCAGAGGTGACGTGGTCTAGTGACACATCAGAGGTGACGTGGTCTAGTGACTCATCATAGGTGGCGTGCGTGGTCAAGTAATTATAGGTACGACATAAAAAATACGACATAAAACATTAAAAATAAAAAACAAACGAGTCAAGTAAGGTACATAATAATTTTAATAAAATATATATAGAAGGAAAAAAAAAACATAGTAAGTGCCCGCTTATAGTTAAGGGTGTGTGATGACGTGGTCAAGTGGTGGTCAAGAGGTGGTCAAGTGGTGGTCATGTGGTGGAGTAACCACTTAAATTAAAGGGGGAAGTACGTGTAGTGATGTGGTGGTGGTTAAAGTGTGCGATGACGTGGTTAAGTAATGGTCAAGTGGTGGTCAAGTGACGAAATTATAGTGGAAAGTAGTTGTAATGATATGGTGATGATTAAAGGGTGGTAAATTAGTGGTCAAGCAGTGGTCAAGTGGTGGTCAAGTGAGGAAAATTTTAGTGGAAAGTAGTTGTAATGATATGGTGATGATTAAAGGGTGGTAAATTAGTGGTCAAGCAGTGGTCAAGTGAGGAAAATTTTAGTGGAAAGTAGTTGTAATGATATGGTGATGATTAAAGGGTGGTAAATTAATGGTCAAGAGGTGGTCAAGCAGTGGTCAAGTAGTGGTCAAGTCGTCGACTGAACACTTAAATTGTCGGGGAAAGTACGTGTAGTGAAACGGTGATGGTAAAATAAGTAATGACATGGTCAAATAGTGGTCAAGTAGTGGTCAATTAGTGGTCAAGTGGTGGTCAACTGGTCGAGTGACCGCTTAAATTGTACAGGGGAGTAGGTGTAGTTACATGGCGGTGGATAAAGTGAGCGATGAGGTGGTCAGGTGGTGGTCAAGCGGTGGTCAAGTAGCGGTCAAGTGGTCAAGTGACCCCTTAAATTGTAGAGGAGAGTAGGTATAGTGAAACGGTAGTGGTTAAAGTGCTCGATGACGTGGTCAAGTGGTGGTCAAGCAGTGGTCAAGTGGTCAAGGGGTGGTCAAGTGACCACTTAAAATACAGAGGTGAATAGGTGTAATGAAATGGTAGTGACACGGTGATGATCAAGAGGTGGTCAAGTAGTGGTCAAGTGGTGATCAAGTGGTGGTCAAGTGGTCAAATAACCCTAAAATTGTAGAGGAGAGTTGTCTTGTGATGCAGTGATGATCAAGAGGTGGTCAAGTAGTGGTCAAGTGGTGGTCAAGCGGTGGTCAAGTGGTCGAGTGACCACATAAATTGTAGAGGAGAGTAGGTGTAGTGACATGGTGATGATCAAGAGGTGGTCAAGTTGTTAGGTCTAGAGGTTGAGGTTTCTCAGTCATGAAGTATCAAACTGTTTGCTGTGGGAAGGATGGCGCTGATCAGGGCGAGTAGGTTCTAATACGTTTATCGCCATTGTCTACAATGGGCGTGGTTGTATAGTAATAATAGTAGAGTTGTTTCGTAGTAATATTAGTCATCATCATCAAGGGCCATGTTAGGTGGTATTTGTAATGGTGGTAGTAGTAGTAGTAGCAATACCAACAATAGTACTAATTATTATCATCAGCACGTGTCTTACCAACGGACGTACTACCCACACATTGCGATCTCCAACACCATGGATACAAATAGTAATAATATTGAGTAGTAGTAGTAGTAGTAGTAGTAGTAGTAGTAGTAGTAGTAGTAGTAGTAGTAGTAGTAGTAGCGGTGGTGGTGATCGTGGTGGTGGTGGTGGTGGTGGTAATAGTAGGAGTAGTAGAATAGCGAGGGTGCTTGTTGTTTCACTAAGTATTTGTATATCGTATGTAGTATAAAGCTAGTTTGTGTTGTATGCCATGTAAGGTGTTACTGAAATATCTGCATTTTGTAGTTCTAAGAGGTGATGACGTCATAACCCACCACTCTATCATCATATTGATAGTGTCTCCAGTGCCGCGAAAAAGACTCATTGTGAGATATCGATCATTTCTCAAAGCGACAGCATCCGGGGTGCATGCCCATTACGAGCAAACAACGACACGACACTTAAAAGGTAACTACAAGGCAAATGGTGTCGAGTATAGTTTAACGTACAAAACTTATGAAGTCATCGTTTGTCCATTCCATCACGGTCGACAAATAGGCGCTCACTAACTTCACAATATGCTCACTCAAATAAACATATAGGATGATAAGGCACCGACCCAAACAAGGAAAACGGACAAAAAACAAGGGAGAAAAAAATGACATAAGCGTCAAAATATAACATATACAAAGACAGATACAACAGTGACTAAAAAAATAATAAAAATGACACGACAAAATAACACACACACACACACACACACACACACACACACACACACACACACACACACACACACACACACACACACACACACACACACAATGAAAACTGAAACAACCAATGAAAAATCGCTGACACGAACACTAGAAGCTGACACAAACACTAGACAAGGTACCTAAAGAAAAGCTAAACTTTGTTAATCAAAATGCGAAAGTAGGAAAATGTGATACCCAAATGTAAAACAAATAACAAGAGAGGAATAGCTCGTCCCAACTTATAAAAAGTAGGAAAATATGTCAACCAAATGGGAAAAAGTTAGGCCAAATACAAAAATATCTAACTCAAACTAATGAAAAGTAGGGAAACTTTGTTAACCAAAGGAGGGGAAAAACCTAGGTCAAGTAGGAAAATCTGTTACCCAAAAGTGAAAAATGTCGGCCAATACAGAAATAGTTCGTCCACACGTATGCAAACTAGGAAAATCTGTTAGTCGAACAGGATAAAATATTACCCAAGTAGGGAAATTTGAGAGCCAAATGTGAAAAAATATAATCCAAAGAGAGGAATATCTCGTTCCAACTTATAAAAAGAAGGAAAATTCTCAACCAAACATATAAAAAATAGGAAAATTGATAACCAAACGGGACATATATTGACCAACTAGGGAAATGTGTTACTCAAAGAGGAAAAATAATGACCAAATAACGAAATACATCGCTCAAACTTATGAAAACTAGGAAACTTTGTTAGCCAAATGGAAGAAACCTTGGTCAAGTAGGAAAAATCTGTTAGCCAAATGTGAAAAATGTCGGCCAAATGCAGAAATAGGTCGGCCACACGTATGCAAACAAGGAAAGGTTGTTAGCCAGATAGGAAAAGTATTAACAAAGTAAGAAAGTGTGATAGCCAAAGGTGAAAAAATATCAGCCAAAGAGAGAAATATCTCATCCAAACTTATAAAAAGAAGGAAAATTCTCAACCAAATGAGAAAAAGTTAGACCAAATATAGTAACATCTCAACCAAACTTATGAAAACTAGGAAACTTTGTTAGCCAACGAGAATAAAAACCTAGGTCAAGTAGGAAAATCTGTTAGCCAAATGTAAAAAATGTCGGCCAAATACAGAAATACCTCGTCCGCACTTATTAAAATTAGGAAAAATTTGTTAGCCAAATAGTAAAAGTATTACCCAAGTAGGAAAATTTGATAGCCAAATGTAAAAAAAAAAAAAAATATCACCCAAAGAGAGAAATATCTCAACCAAACTTATAAAAAGAAGGAAAATTCTCAACCAAATGAGAAAAAGTTAGACCAAATATAGTAACATCTCAACCAAGCTTATGAAAACTAGGAAACTTTGTTAGCCAACGAGAATAAAAACCTAGGTCAAGTAGGAAAATCTGTTAGCCAAATGTAAAAAATGTCGGCCAAATACAGAAATACCTCGCCCGCACTTATTAAAATTAGGAAAAATTTATTAGCCAAATAGTAAAAGTATTACCCAAGTAGGAAAATTTGATAGCCAAATGTTTAAAAAAAAAATATCACCCAAAGAGAGAATTATCTCATCCAAACTTATAAAAAGAAGGAAAATTCTCAACCAAATGAGAAAAAGTTAGACCAAATATAGTAACATCTCAACCAAACTTATGAAAACTAGGAAACTTTGTTAGCCAACGAGAATAAAAACCTAGGTCAAGTAGGAAAATCTGTTAGCCAAATGTAAAAAATGTCGGCCAAATACAGAAATACCTCGTCCGCACTTATTAAAATTAGGAAAAATTTGTTAGCCCAATAGTAAAAATATTGCCCAAATAGGAAAATTTGATAGCCAAAGGTGAAAAAATATCACCCAAAGAGAGGAATATCTCGGCCAGACTTTAAAAAATTAGGAGAACTATTTGCCAAATGGGGAAAAGTTAGGCCAAATACAGAAATATCTCAACCAAACATATAAAAAATACGAAAATTGATAACTAAACGGGGAAATATATTGACCAACTAGGGACATGTGTTACTCAAAGAGGAAAAATAATGACCAAGTAACGAAATACATCACCCAAACTTATGAAAACTAGGAAACTTTGTTAACCAAAGGGAAAAAAACCTTGTTCAAGTAGGAAAATCTGTTAGCCAAATGTGAAAAATGTCGGACAAATGCAGAATTAGTTCGGTCACACATATGCAAACTAGGAAAAGTTGTTAGCCAGATAGGAAAAGTATTGGCCAAGTAGGAAAATTTGAAAGCCAAATGTGAAAAAATATCACCCAAAGAGAGAAATATCTCGTCCAGACTTATAAAAAGTTGGAAAATTTGTCAACCAAATGGGGTAAAGTTACACCAAATACAGAAACATCTTAACCACATTTATAAAAAACGAGGGGAAAATGTCGACCAAATACAGAAATAACTCAACCCAATTTATAAATATGGCAACGAAACTTATGAAACGTAGGAAAATGTGTTAACTAAAAGGGGAAAATATGATACACGTAACGAAATATCTCAGCCAAACTTATAAAAAGTAGGAAAATATGTCAACCAAATGAGAAAAAGTTAGGCCAAATACAGAAATTTCTCAACCAAACTCATGAAAAGTAGGAACATCTTGTTACCCAAATAGGAAAAATATTGGTCAAGTAAAGAAATAGCGTGGTCAAACCTATAAAAACATACCAACATTTGTTAACACAACTTGGCCACTTGTTCTTACAAACTTGCTCGCTGGCTCAAACAATTTGTCCACTTGCTATTACAATCGGTCGACCTATCATATCAATTCACACACTTACCATAACAACTGTCCCTTTTCCCCAACAACGTGTCCACCGACTCCCTCATATTATCGACTCGCCCTATCAACTTACGCTGCCACAATTGTTATCCTTTATATTTTTGTTTATATGACGTCATGAGTAATATCGCTTGTGTGAGCATATATTTTCATAAATCCCAGACTAAGGGGGATAACTAATTCGATCTTTTCCTGGTTAAGCTGCCGCTACTTTTTCCAGAGGGGTTCAATAATTCAAGTCTGCGATAGCTTCCATTCAACCGTAGTTCATTTTCTCAACTTTAGCGCATGGGTAAGAATAGCTGTCCACAGGCAGTGTTAGTAATTGACCACTCAGGTTGAAATTCTAGCCAATGGACTTCTGTATTTTCACTAAAACTAGGCCTTAGCAAAATATGAACTGTCGAAGACATGAAATTACACAACAAAATTTATGATGAGGGTGTGAACTTACACAAATCTTATGCTGAAGAAATGAATTTACAAAATATGAACTGCCAAAGACATGAACTTACCTACACACACAAATATTTTTTGATGACAATATGGGGGACTCTTCTGTATGACTTGCGGGATACATTTGTCTTTTATGAGGGCTACTTATCTATGTGGTGAGGAGGCCGTGAAATCACAAGTGGACACCTTTGTGCGCGCAGTTGGGACAGTTTGTAAGAGTAAGAGGTAATTTGGGCGAGACTGTCGACAAGTTGTAATAACAAATGGAAATTTTGTGAGCCAGTGTGGGGAAGTTGTTAGAGTCAGTGGGTAAGTTGATAGGGCGAGTCGATAATATGAGGGAGTCGGTGGACACGTTGTTGGGGAAAAGGGACAGTTGTTATGGTAAGTGTGTGAATTGATAGGATAGGTCGACCGATTGTAATAGCAAGTGGACAAATTGTTTGAGCCAGCGAGCAAGTTTGTAAGAACAAGTGGCCAAGTTGTGTTAACAAATGTTGGTATGTTTTTATAGGTTTGACCATGCTATTTCTTTACTTGACCAATATTTTTCCTATTTTGGTAACAAGATGTTCCTACTTTTCATGAGTTTGGTTGAGAAATGTCTGTATTTGGCCTAACTTTTTCTCATTTGGTTGACATATTTTCCTACTTTTTATAAGTTTGGCTGAGATATTTCGTTACGTGTATCATATTTTCCCCTTTTAGTTAACACATTTTCCTACGTTTCATAAGTTTCGGTTGCCATATTTATAAATTGGGTTGAGTTATTTCTGTATTTGGTCGACATTTTCCCCTCGTTTTTTATAAATGTGGTTAAGATGTTTCTGTATTTGGTGTAACTTTACCCCATTTGGTTGACAAATTTTCCAACTTTTTATAAGTCTGGACGAGATATTTCTCTCTTTGGGTGATATTTTTTCACATTTGGCTTTCAAATTTTCCTACTTGGCCAATACTTTTCCTATCTGGCTAACAACTTTTCCTAGTTATGCATATGTGTGACCGAACTATTTCTGCATTTGTCCGACATTTTTCACATTTGGCTAACAGATTTTCCTACTTGAACAAGGTTTTTTTCCCTTTGGTTAACAAAGTTTCCTAGTTTTCATAAGTTTGGAGTGATGTATTTCGTTACTTGGTCATTATTTTCCTCTTTGAGTAACACATGTCCCTAGTTGGTCAATATATTTCCCCGTTTAGTTATCAATTTTCGTATTTTTTATATGTTTGGTTGAGATATTTCTGTATTTGGCCTAACTTTTTCCCATTTGGCAAATAGTTCTCCTAATTTTTAAAGTCTGGCCGAGATATTCCTCTCTTTGGGTGATATTTTTTCACCTTTGGCTATCAAATTTTCCTATTTGGGCAATATTTTTACTATTGGGCTAACAAATTTTTCCTAATTTAATAAGTGCGGACGAGGTATTTCTGTATTTGGCCGACATTTTTTACATTTGGCTAACAGATTTTCCTACTTGACCTAGATTTTATTCTCGTTGGCTAACAAAGTTTCCTAGTTTTCATAAGTTTGGTTGAGATGTTACTATATTTGGTCTAACTTTTCTCATTTGGTTGAGAATTTTTCCTTCTTTTTATAAGTTTGGATGAGATATTCTCTCTTTGGTGATATTTTTTCACCTTTGGCTATCACATTTTCTTACATGTTTAATACTTTTCCTATCTGGCTAACAACCTTTCCTTGTTTGCATACATGTGGCCGAACTATTTCTGTATTCGGCCGACATTTTTCACATTTGGCTAACAGATTTTCCTACTTGACCAAGGTTCTTCCATTTGGCTAACAAAGTTTCCTAGTTTTCATAAGTTTGAGCGATGTATTTCGTTACTTGGTCATTAGTTTTCCTCTTTGAGTACCACATTTCCCTAGTTGGTCAACAGATGTCCCGTTGGTTATCAATTTTCCTATTTTATTATATGTTTGGTTGAGATATTTCTGTATTTGGCCTAACTTTTTCCCATTTGGCACATAGTTCTCCTACTTTATATAAGTCTGGCCGAGATATTCCTCTCTTTGGGTGATTTTTTTTTTCTTTTACATTTGGCTATCAATTTTCCTACTTGGGTAATACTTTTACTATTTGGCTAATAAATTTTTCCTAATTTTAATAAGTGCGGGCGAGGTATTTCTGTATTTGGCCGACATTTTTTACATTTGGCTAACAGATTTTCCTACTTGACCTAGGTTTTTATTCTCGTTGGCTAACAAAGTTTCCTAGTTTTCATAAGTTTGGTTGAGATGTTACTATTATTGGTCTCACTTTTTCTCATTTGGTTGAGAATTTTCCTTCTTTTTATAAGTTTGGATGAGATATTTCTCTCTTTGGGTGATATTTTTTTTTTTTAAACATTTGGCTATCAAATTTCCTACTTTGGTAATACTTTTACTATTTGGCTAATAAATTTTTCCTAATTTTAATAAGTGCGGGCGAGGTATTTCTGTATTTGGCCGACATTTTTTACATTTGGCTAACAGATTTTCCTACTTGACCTAGGTTTTTATTCTCGATGGCTAACAAAGTTTCCTAGTTTTCATAAGCTTGGTTGAGATGTTACTATATTTGGTCTAACTTTTCTCATTTGGTTGAGAATTTTCCTTCTTTTTATAAGTTTGGATGAGATATTTCTCTCTTTGGCTGATATTTTTTCACCTTTGGCTATCACACTTTCTTACTTTGTTAATACTTTTCCTATCTGGCTAACAACCTTTCCTTGTTTGCATACGTGTGGCCGACCTATTTCTGCATTTGGCCGACATTTTTCACATTTACCTAACAGATTTTTCCTACTTGACCAAGGTTTCTTCCATTTGGCTAACAAAGTTTCCTAGTTTTCATAAGTTTGAGCGATGTATTTCGTTATTTGGTCATTATTTTTCCTCTTTGAGTAACACATTTCCCTAGTTGGTCAATATATGTCCCGTTTGGTTATCAATTTTCCTATTTTTTATATGTTTGGTTGAGAAGTTTCCTTCTTTTTATAAGTTGGAACGAGATATTCCTCTCTTTGGATTATAATTTTTCACATTTGGCTCTCAAATTTCCCTACTTGGGTAATATTTTATCCTGTTCGACTAACAGATTTTCATAGTTTGCATACGTGTGGACGAACTATTTCTGTATTGGCCGACATTTTTCACTTTTGGGTAACAGATTTTCCTACTTGACTTAGGTTTTTCCCCTCCTTTGGTTAACAAAGTTTCCCTACTTTTCATTAGTTTGAGTTAGATAATTTTGTATTTGGCCTAACTTTTTCCCATTTGGTTGAAATATTTTCCTACTTTTTATAAGTTGGGACGAGCTATTCCTCTCTTGTTATTTGTTTTACATTTGGGTATCACATTTTCCTACTTTCGCATTTTGATTAACAAAGTTTAGCTTTTCTTTAGGTACCTTGTCTAGTGTTTGTGTCAGCTTCTAGTGTTCGTGTCAGCGATTTTTCATTGGTTGTTTCAGTTTTCATTGTGTGTGTGTGTGTGTGTGTGTGTGTGTGTGTGTGTGTGTGTGTGTGTGTGTGTGTGTGTGTGTGTGTGTTATTTAGTCGTGTCATTTTTATTATTTTTTTAGTCACTGTTGTATCTGTATTTGTATATGTTATATTTTGACGCTTATGTCATTTTTTTCTCCCTTGTTTTTTTGTTCGTTTTCCTTGTTTGGGTCGGTGCCTTATCATCCTATATGTTTATTTGAGTGAGCATATTGTGAAGTTAGTGAGCGCCTATTTGTCGACCGTGATGGAATGGACAAACGATGACTTCATAAGTTTTGTACGTTAAACTATACTCGACACCATTTGCCTTGTAGTTACCTTTTAAGTGTCGTGTCGTTGTTTGCTCGTAATGGGCATGCACCCCGGATGCTGTCGCTTTGAGAAATGATCGATATCTCACAATGAGTCTTTTTCGCGGCACTGGAGACACTATCAATATGATGATAGAGTGGTGGGTTATGACGTCATCACCTCTTAGAACTACAAAATGCAGATATTTCAGTAACACCTTACATGGCATACAACACAAACTAGCTTTATACTACATACGATATACAAATACTTAGTGAAACAACAAGCACCCTCGCTATTCTACTACTCCTACTATTACCACCACCACCACCACCACAATCACCACCACCGCTACTACTACTACTACTATTACTACTACTACTACTACTACTACTACTACTACTACTACTACTACTACTACTACTACTACTACTACTACTACTACTACTACTACTACTACTACTACTACTACTACTACTACTACTACTACTACTACTACCAATATTATTACTATTTGTATCCATGGTGTTGGAGATCGCAATGTGTGGGTAGTACGTCCGTTGGTAAGACACCTGCTGATGATAATAATTAGTACTATTGTTGGTATTGCTACTACTACTACTACCATCATTACAAATACCACCTAACATGGCCCTTGATGATGATGACTAATATTACTACGAAACAACTCTACTATTATTACTATACAACCACGCCCATTGTAGACAATGGCGATAAACGTATTAGAACCTACTCGCCCTGATCAGCGCCATCCTTCCCACAGCAAACAGTTTGATACTTCATGACTGAGAAACCTCAACCTCTAGACCTAACAACTTGACCACCTCTTGATCATCACCATGTCACTATACCTACTCTCCTCTGCAATTTATGTGGTCACTCGACCACTTGACCACCACTTGACCACCACTTGACCACTACTTGACCACCTCTTGATCATCACTGCATCACAAGACAACTCTCCTCTACACGTTAAGGGTTATTTGACCACTTGACCACCTCTTGATCACCACTTGACCACTACTTGACCATCTCTTGATCATCACCGTGTCACTACCATTTCATTACACCTATTCACCTCTATATTTTAAGTGGTCACTTGACCACCCCTTGACCACTTGACCACTGCTTGACCACCACTTGACCAAGTCATCGAGCACTTTAACCACTACCGTTTCACTATACCTACTCTCCCCTACAATTTAAGGGGTCACTTGACCACTTGACCGCTACTTGACCACCGCTTGACCACCACCTGAACCCACCTCATTTTCGGGCCCCCCCCCCCCTTTTTAATCCCCCCACCCCCGCCCAGTAAAACTTAACCTTCCCC
>JACEFZ010000027.1:0-18218 GCA_014155875.1 Cepaea nemoralis | reverse complement strand
TATCAATGTGGTTTGCATTGCATAGTGTTCCATTAGTGCATTTCCAGCCTTTTTTCCTGTAAGCAAGGCATTTCCTTGTTTAATTGTTATTTGTTTGTTTCTAGGTCCTTCATTGTTCATGGCTTTCACTAGTTTCCATAGTTTGTTTCCATCCCTGTCAAAATTCAGGTTTTCTGTTTTTTCCCTCCAACAATCTCTTGTTGTTTGATTTACTGTTCTTTTATATTTTGCTGAGATGGCTTTGAGAGAGATGTTTGCTTCAAGTGTTCTCTCTCTGCTGTCTTCCTGGCATCTTCAACTTTGTCCTCCAGACTTTGTAGTTCTTCAGTCCAGTATGGTTTGTAATTTTTCCTCGCTCCTCTTGGAATGGACTCAGTGGCTGCCTGTATTATCGCTCTGTTTAGACTTTCCACCATTTGCTTTATGTTGCCATATCGTGTATTTGTTTTCACAGTATTTGTCTGTTAGTATGGCAAATCTGTCCCAATCTGCTCGTTTGTAATTCCAGCGGGGCAAGGGCTTTTGCTCCTGTGGAACATACTCCATATTCATTTCAAGCTTGATAGGTCTGTGGTCACTACCTGCTAATTGGTCCAGCACATGGCGATCGATTTTGTGGAGGATGTCTCCTGTGCAGAAAGCTAAGTCTGGAGTAGAAGTGGTAAGCCATCTTCTGGAGTAGAAGCTCGGTGTGTCATCCGCTTTGTTGAGTAGATGGAGATTTGAGTCTATTTCCCAGTCCTCCAATTCATCTCCTCTTTTGTCAGTATCTGGGTATCCCCATCTTTCTGAACGGCTATTAAAGTCTCCGACAATAATGCAGTTTGTGTCAGTTATTTTCATGTTTGAGAGTGTAAGGTCCTTATCTGCTGGGCTATAGATTGTAGATTCTTATTGTCACGTCCTTTATCATTATATCAACACCTATAATTTCCGTTTGGTTGTCAGAGATCACAGATACTTTGCTGCAAGGTATTGTATTTCATGTAAGTATTAGAACTCCTCCTTTGTGTCCTTCGCGGTCGAAACGTGTGGCCTGATATCCTCTGACTGAGAATTTGTGATTGGCATTGAGGTGTGTCTCTTGAATGCATGCCACATCTATTCTATCTTTATGAAGACGCTGTGTTAGGGAGTCTTTCTTCTTGTAAACTCCTTCAGCATTCCACTGTAGTATGTTGAGTGTCCGGGGTATTTGGTCAATAGCTCTTAACCTACTCCTCTGTGCCTTGACTCCACAGCACAGGGGAAGGTGACCACCAGTAGTCATGGGTGGACCCCCTCGAGGCAGGGGGCCCGGCACTATCACCGCCTGATGGGACTTCACGGGATTAGCACCATATCGATTAATTTTGATTTGTGACATCATGAATTAAGTTACGTTGCACTGCTTTGTCAAGCCTGTGGCTCAGTACATCCGATTTCGACAAGCATTTATTCGGGATGCTTTCCCTAGCCTTTGACTGTCCCCAGTCTACCTACAAGGCAGCAGGTTTGTGTGTCTCTTCGTCTGGTCCCTCTCCCTTGACCTGTCCGACATGGGTGGCCCTACCAGTAGCTGTGCCTTAAGTGGCTCAACCTCTATACCGGACTTCTCGTCCTTAACTCGGGAAGGTAAATTACAAGCACCTCTGAAGTTGAAGTGGGGTCGCTTGATGACAAGGGACACTGGTAATAGAGAAATCCAATCCACTTGCAAAATTCAGTCCAGTACTATTAGTAATAGCGTGCATGGACTACGCTGGAGACTATGAGCAAACATAAATTGTAAAGGGAAAGGATATGCCATGCATCTCACACACATCCCCCCCCCAGACTACTAGGAGTCGAAAGCAAAACGTCTAATCCACTGGCTCTCAACCGTTAAATGGCCCACACACTCACCATCCATGTGTATACATACACATAATTCAAGAAAGGGGGACAGGCGTTTTTGTGTGGTCCTGAAGCCAGTTAATCAGGATCAAATTATGTAGTGAAAATGTAATATCTAACAACCTGCTGGTCAACATCCACCACATACTACCAATAGACTAGAGATTGAACAGGAGAAAACTCATTCAGATGAAGGGTTAGGGTTACAGGACACTACCAATTAACAAAAGTATGTAACTACGTCTTTAACTAAACAAGCTACACAGAAATCATGCAGTGACTGAACGCTAACAGTGAACAAACCAAATCAATGTTATATTGTTTAGATCAGTTTAATGAAAGATAAAACTATGCAGGGGCATCATCCTTATCGCCCTTGGTGGCCCTAGTATAGATCAGCTGAGAGTTGTGCTTGGACACCAGACGGATCAAACCTGCAAATAAACAAAGTCAAACATGAACAAACTGCATAAAACGGCTACTAGAAATACCAAATAGTAAAAGACACAAAGATAGGCCAAGAATACGAACAAAGCAGAATAATATAACCACCATACAGAAGACAGCATTGACAACACTAGGGAGTATCTGTGGAGAAGTGGTCAAGCTGGTTAAATCCGGGTTCCGAAGGCTGTGGGTTGGATTCCGGACCTTTCTTGGCTCAAGTGAAATTTTTTGGAAACCTCGGTGGGTTGTCACTAGAGCTATGGAGTTCGTGCTTTGTGCTGCCTTATAGGATAATTTTTAAGCGACTTTTTTTTATCTTAAATCAAGGTGTTCTGAAAACAAAAGTGATACTTAAAAATAGACTGGCTTTAGTCTTCAAGAAATATGCAAGGCGCAACCATTGATGTAACTTAAAAGCGGTCACTCGGACTACAGGGTGCACACACCAAGTACTGTTGCTGTGAGTGGGGTAGATGTGCACAAACCACCATTACATCAGGCAACCATTGCAGTAAGAATGATGTTTCACTTTGTCAAAGCGAAAGATGAGGCATTCAAAACAGAGAGAGTGAAGCTAATTAAGAGATGAAGTACATATATTGGCCCGCAAATTCCTTGGAAAGGTAATATCGAAGAAAATTTCCTTCTGAAGTGACAATTCATAAAACATCAAACTGCAGCTGAATAATGATGAAACAGGTTCAAATGTGCCGCCTTAAAACATGTCTGCGATTATTATTCCCCCAATTATGCAAAACGATACCGGAAACCGTGCATGTGCAGACCCCAAAAATGCTTCCGGAGACATTCATCCATTTAAATATCGTGGCAATAACCACCATCTGCTGAATAGGTCTGTCTAATATTCTGTACAAAGTGATTGACAGTGTCTTGAATTTTAAATAATTAATCACCAAACTTCAATTTGTGGTATTAAAATATGCATCAATTTCTATAATACTAAAGAAAAACTATTCACCCAAGACAAACAACCAAAGCTTGTCTCAGATACATTAAAATATACGAGTAATGGCATGCACTATAAGCCTTACTGCGTGGAAGCGGGGACAAATTTATTATTACACAAGTTCAAATAAAAACGGATAATTATCTGCCAGTTTCTCAGGACTGGCCATTCGGGGAAAAAATAAGTGCTAACTAAAACAGAATATAATATAGCATACCCAAGAAAGAAAAAAAAAGCTAAGAACAATTGTCCTCTAGAAACATCCTAATAAAATAACAGCAAAGAACAAACCTTTTGAGTGGAGCTCTCTCAAAGCTTGTTTGGCCAAGGATCCTCGGACCTTCAACCTCTCAGAGACAACAGAGGGAGTGATCAGCTTGTAACTGGGCACCTCCTTGTACAGCTTGTCATATGTTGGCTTGTCGAAGAGGATCAGGTTGTTCAACTTGTCCCTGACTTTTCCTTTGGACCACTTCTGTAGACACAAAATATACAAAAATGAGCCTGGTGGGGAAATTATAAACCCAATAAGCATTGACTTGGACCAATCACTGCCGTATACCCTAAGCTTCTCCCACATATACACGTAAGTGTATCAACAGCAAATTAACAATGATAGTAATGTACGGGACTATTCGCAAACGGCTGGTCACGTGACCTAGGTTTGATTATATGATTAATGTTTGTGGGAATAGTATCGTGATTTCAGTAGTGTAGTGGTTTGTACCCCTGCCTGCAATGCGGGAGACCGGGGTTCGTCTCCCCGCAGCTGGCGTCAACATAACTGACGATCACTCTCAACGTGCCTTCTTTCTTCAACTCTCTGAAGAACAAACCTTTCAAATGATTGCCGATCAAACAAATGTGTATGCTAGACAAAAGATACAACAGATGGTCAAGGCTGGGCTCCAGCAAACGCAACCGAAATGCAGGCCTTATTTGGTCTGCTAATATTATTGGGGATCCTTAATCTTCCTCGTGTGGAAATTGGTCGACAGATAGGTTGGGAGTGCCAGTTGTGAAAAATGTGATGCCAAGAGATTCAAGAAGCTGGAACAGTATTAACATGTGGTTGATAACACAGCTGATGGCAATGACCGCCTCACATCGACATGGATAATAGGACATTCTTACAAAGTTATTAGCCTAAGATAGAAATTGCCATTGATGAGGCAATGGTGCCATTCAAAGGCAGGAGTAGACAAACAATATCTACCAGCCAAGCCAACAAAATGGGGAATGAAAGTATGGTGTGCTTGCGAGTCAGTAACTGGCTACATCCTCCAGTTTTCTGTCTACCGTGGCAAAATAGATGGTGGCATGGACTGGGCCAAGATGTATTGCTGCAGTTTGCTGTCACTTTTTGGGAACGTATCATCATCGCTATTTTGATAACTTTTTCTTTCGTCAGTTGAGCTTCTTACTGGTCTCCAAGAGAAAACTTATGCAGCAACGGTAAGAAAGAACAGGAAAGATCTGCCTCTGGCATTTAGAGAAAACAGAATAATGAAGCAAGGGGGGGCCATCAAGTCGTCCAGAAAGATGATCTGCTTGTTACTGTGTGGCAAGATAAAGGGATGTCTTCATACTCTCCAGCAATACATCACATAATGGGACCGGCACTTGCACCAGAAAGCTTGTGCACTGCTGTCATCAAACTCTACAACCAATGCATGGAGGGGTGGACAAGGCAGAGCAAATGAGGGGGTACTACTCTACACTGAAGAAGAGCAGAAAATACTGGCACTACCTCCTCAGTTTTGTCTTTGATTCATGCATAAACAATGCTTTCATCCTTTTCGAGCAGACAGCAGCAAAGCCCAGCAGGCGCTACTCCCGTCTGGATTTATCTGAACAAATCATCGCAGGATTCTCCATCAGGAAGAAGGTTGCATCAAAGAGAAAACGCCTGTGTGGAGTGCAGAAATGCCAAACGTACCCCCTGCAGGACGAGCCATTGAAGTTCATATGGCTGTGATGTGTGCCAAGTGAACTACTGTAAGGACACTTGTTTTCCCCAGCATCTTGGAGACCAGTGAGCAGTTGGCAATGTTTGTACATAGTGTATATATGACACAATCACAATGTTGTATTTTGTAAATATTTGTGTTCATGTGTGGATTATACAAGCAAGATTGGATTAATCATATGATATGTGTCATGTGAGTACAATTATAATTCTGCATGCATTTCTCTTACTAAAATCCATTCACTAGCACCTTAGTTATGATCTTATTTTTACTAATGTTACCCAAAATCTGACTAAAACCCTCAAAAATCTTGCCCGTTCAGAGTTAGAAATAGGAAAAACATGTTCCCTGTAAAGAGTTAAGTGATAATACATATACTCACAAATCAAATAACCAGAAATAAGAACCAGAGATAATATTTGGATAAATAATTAACTGAGTGGAGTAATCCCGCCAATCTCGTCCGGTGCCCAGAATGTAATATAAGACATAAGTGAACAGATGCACAAGACATGGCTAAATATGCCAGGCAATACATTATTCATCCAGTCATCTGCCTTCATTATATATAATCTCTCTATATATAATTATATAATCTAACAAGAAGTCAGTCAAGCAGAATATGTCAAACAGCACGCAACTTATGACACTGCAGATGAAATTGCAGAATAGAAGTCATGGATTGTAAAGCACCTAACATTTAAAGAGCAGACAATAAGGTAAGGTAAACCCAAGAACTCCATTCATTAGCATGTCTTTCGCAGAACATCGCTCCCATAACAACTTTCCGGAAAACCGCAGGATCATAAGCAATATGCCCCGCGCCCGATACATCCGTTGATCTTCTCTTTGGGATTCCTCTTCCCTCTTCCCAGATATATACCCTCCATGATTGTCCTCCCAGCGATGTGACGTTTCAAGTGACCAAAAGTATTTCATTTTCTTAGTATCGTCGTCTTTAATAGCAGACTTTCAATATTCAGCTCCATAAGTATGGATGCATTTGTTCCTTTCTTCACCCAAGATGTTCTTAGAACTTGCCTGTATCATTTATATTCAAAGGCATGAGTTTTAGTAAGTCAGCTTTAGTAAGTGTCCAGGTCTCACAGTTGGAAAAGCTGCATGCTCTTAGAAATCTAATTTTTGTAGTTCTAAAGAACTTAATACTAGTATTTAACTTTTACACAACTAGTGAACTAACAAAATACAAACCATACCTTCTTCTTAGCCTTGCCACCGGACCCCTCTTTCTTGGGTTTTCCTGCAGTAGGCTTCGGGGCCTTACTTGCCGCCTTGTCGGTTTTCTTTGCTCCCTGAAAAATTTAAATACACAATTTTAGAGTCTACACTGGCATACAAATAAAGAAGAATAGCGTATATCTGTTGTACTAGTGAGGAATCTATGAATGGATGGTATGTAATGATAAAAAGTAGACTTTATTGCACCGAGTTTTAATCCCATGTGGCTCAGTCTCTTCCCGCAGCACGGAAAGCATCGCACAAAGCATGAACTCAAAGCCACAGGAGTCCAAAAAATTTCACCAGTGAACCAAAGGACAGAGACGAGGCGCGGAATTGAACCCACAAACTTTTGGAGCCAGAGTCAAACGACTTCACTTCGCCACGGAGACTCCCAAATGTAATATGTATGCAATGATAGCGGACCCTAAAGGCTAACAGCTCGAACAATCGATTGTACTGGGCATCCACAGGTCTTCTATGTTCATCCGGAATATTTTTTGGGCGTGACTGTGCTGCGTCTGATTACAGCAGAGCTGCAATATTTTACCTTTAGGCCAACACATCAGACTACTTGACCGGGTTAACCTTCTTGGGCAACGAGGTCTATTAACTGTCGTAATTGTATGAGGAAATGCTAGTACTGAACTTAAATTAAAAGGCAGATGTCAAAATTGTTGGACAGCGCATAGAACAGATGTCTCATACATGTAAATGAGTATCTTTGTGCAACTAGTGATTGTGATGAAATGGGCTAGACAACAACCCGGCTCATGGCAAAAATAGTGCTAAGCAGAAATGCAAGCTGACAATAACAATGTTCAAGTTGCGCTCTGCCGATAAAAATGGGGCTAGCACTTTATGGCATATGAAAGGATACTTTAGTTGCTAAGGGATCTCACAGCAGTAGAAAACAAGTCAGTAGAAATACAAAAAGAGAACAAATCCAGTAAATGTTAACTCCTGCCTCTATCGAGGCCATGGAGAGAATAGAGTAAAAGATATATGGCCTTAGTGAGGTCAGAGAGCTATTGCTCAACAGAGAGGATAGAAATTAGAAGGCTGAGAGGGCTCTGCTTTGTCACTTCATTAGATCATTAAAAATTACTGCCAAAAATTGTTTTCATTTCTAAGCAACAACGTTGAGTTAGCTTCTAACAGCGAATTGGTTAGTCGGAAATTGATATTTCCAAAAGTCGAGCATGCTTACCAAACATAAAACGTACTGTGCTAAAATTACAAACACTCGAAAATACTTAACAGGAACAACAGCTGCAAGTTAATCCCACATCTACTATGAAACCTACATGTTTGTTGGTATCCCCAACTCAGCAACTGAACAATGGTGGCCTTCCGAACGGGGAACACCACCACGTTTTCATTCACCAACTACTCAGAATTTTAATAAAAATATATTTACAGCCCTCTCCTTCTACTACATTTGCTATACGTGATACTGTAGAAGTAATATCCACAAATAAAGTTTGCGTGTAGTTAAGTAAACTAAAGGCATAATGATTGAACAAAACATCGAGCTGATGACCTACCATGCCGCTGGACGCCTCGGATCAGAAAGACGGAAGTAGGGGGCGCTGGCGTGGTGCTGACGTCACGCTTACAGTCACAACAAAATAATTGTATGCGATATTTTATTATAAAACAATTTAATCAAAATGTTACAAATATAATTTAATTATAAACTGTAAGAAAATGTATTTATTTGATTAAATGAAATACTTCTTAGGTTTAATAGATATTGTAAGAGCTATAAGCATATTTATATTAAAAAGTATAACTACTTCCTGTTGACAATAAACAAAGAGACGGTACGAAACGTTGAGAAAAAGCACAAAATTAGATCCGCTGCAATATTTCTGTCCAGTTCTGGAAGAAATGATATATGTAAGTTAATTTATAAACGATATGCCTTTTATCTTTGCTTTCAGATCAAATCTATTCTTTTCACTATCGGATCGTGTGAAACTAAACTCGGAATTCTCTAGCAGACAACTTGTGAAATGAGAACTGCGAAGTCAAAGCAAGCTGAGGCAAAAGTGAAAGTCATAAATAACATGAACTATGGACTGGGTTTTCACTCCGGGTCTTACACTGTTGTAGGACCTGTCCTGGGTGATTCTCATAGGTGGCCATCTTTCTGTAAGGGCAACCCTAGAACCTGGTTTACTGTATGGATAGCTTAATCATAAAACGTGAATGAACTAAAGACTACAAGAATAGTTCCTGAGATGAATGTTCGAATACGAATACTGCCAGAGTAACTGATAACGAGTGCCCAAAAGAAGCTAATGCAAGTAGAACATTATGTACAACATTAGAAAGAGAAAAAGAGAAAAACAGCATTCTCTGGTAATGTAATGGAAGAGAGATATTGGAGAAAACATGACAACTGAAAAGATCAGTGGGAAAAGAAGGAGAGGCAGATGGAGAAAAAAGATGCTGCATAGACTGAGACGTGGTATGGAGGAATATGATCAGCAAAGTTGATTCATAACATCAAGGACCAAGATCTTTGGAGAGTTATGAATGCCTATGCCAGGTGGTGAACTCTGAAACATGTTATATTGTTTTAGTGATACCCTGGGACACATCCCAAAGTGGTGACCTAGTTGACCAGTTTCTTGACTCACTTCAACTGACATCACTTCACTCAAGATATTCCCTTATGAGATGTGTCCCCTTGTTCAATAGCCATCGAAGAGTCATACTACTAATTGTTCCCACCCCTATCTGATTGAAAATACTCCTGGTCTTCCCTCTCAGTTTTGAGATTCTTTCAGAACCCCTGCAATATCATTCTTTCCACATACCAGTTCTCAATTTATTCCCCGGCCGTCTCCACCTGGTCCCATAGGCGCTCAACCACCTCTCCCTTGTCCATAGGTAATCTACCACCAAGAGGTGCACTCCCTGCCAGCCTATCAGCCTGTTCATTCCCCCGGCATGGCGAGGGCAAAAAATCCATTTAATTCTCACAATCTGTGACCTCTGAAGCCATGTTAGCCATTCCACACGAAACATTCCTTTCTCCAAATTACTAAGCATACCCCTTGAGTCCATAATGAATGCAATGTGTGTTGCAGTGGTCTCCTCTAACCATCGGAATGCCGCTGTGACTGCTTCCATCTCCATTCTCATGCTGGAGGTCGTAGCCTCATATTCCAGTCTCTCCTTTTTCAAGCATCATCCATTAGGCTTTGTGATGAAACCCCAACCACTAAGTCTTTCTCACCACTGACCCATTGGTGTAGATCACTATGTCACCTTGATGTGTGTTGCTCTGGATCAGTTGTTGCACCTCAAACTCTATGCAGCCTGCTGCCCATTCTCTGAACTCACGAACCAGTGTTACAATTACATTGTGCCAGTCCATCATGTCTTCCAGTGCTTCATGCCAGTCCATCATGTCTTCCAGTGCTTCAACTCACTCTTTTTCATGATTTTTGGTCCATAGATCACGCACTTGACATATAGATAGTTCTGCCTGTGCCATCCAGTACCTGCCTCATCTTAGTCTATGACCCTTGACCATATCCATGGTGATCCCTATCTGCAACAACTCTATGGCATAGAAGACCTCACACTTCACACACCAGTGGCAATATCTGTCACTGGACTCATCAATATCATCATGTGCCATGCCGACAATTGTGGGTGGGCATAGTTCGTCATCTTACATGATCTCAGAGTCCTGGACCAGGTGTGTGTTCTTGTCCCAGTTATTCCATGTGGCCAGGTCATCCAGCTGTTTATCTCTTTGTTCTCCACCTGCTCTTTTCTCATCAAGTTTGGCAAGTGTCACCAAGTTTTCAAGTTTATTTCTCCTCATTACATGCCTAAACAATCTGGACTGTTTGCGTCTAATCTTTCCAATTAATTTACAGTTTCCATGTGTTTCTTGAAGGAAGTCTCATTCATTTGTTTTTTGTTCCTCTATGGAATTCTTTGCATTTCCCCCAGAAACCACATTTCTACTGTCAGCTGATGTTTCTCGGCTTCTGTGTTTGTTGTCCATGTTTCACACGCCTACAACAGCGTAGGTTTTATGTAGCACTTTAATACTTGTTTTCTCACTGCAGTGGACAGATTTTTTATTTGCATGTTTTCCATCTTGCCAAAGGCTACATTGCCATGGCAATTCTTGTTCTAATCTCTACAAGGTATTGTCCTTCAGATGTTACAACAGTTCAAAGATACTTTTACCGTGGGACTAACTTCAACTAATAACTAACTCTCCATGCTCTCTTTCTTGCTATTGCAGATGTGACAACATGTCTGCAGTTGCACTGTGTCTGGATGACATCTGCCACGGAGTCATTGACTCTCTCAGTGGCTGGTGGGTGGCAGTCAAATGTTGGCAAAATGAAGCCAGGCATTTGAAAGACAAACCTCCTCCTCCCAAAGCATTCTCTGAGCATGCAAGGAAGCGGTCTGAACAGCAAAAAAAGAGTGAATCAGACGGGTAAGATTGGCAGATGGCATAGAAGTGTCAGTTATTTAGTTTATTTATTTATTATTTTGTTTTCCATTCTCTTGCTTTGAACTCAAATGCAGTTAAATACGTGCTAATACTATTAAAAGTTGCTACCACTGGAGAGTGCATTGGACTTATGTTTATGTGTGGATTAGCTTTCAGTATTACCAGTGTCCCCCGCCATCAGGCGAACCTTCTCTGATTTCTGAGGTACTATAATTTATGTCCCCAAGTCAAGGATGAAAAGTCAACATTTTAGTCTAACTGAACGGTGTAGGGATTTAACCTGCTATCTCGCCATCAGCACACCAGATGTTTAAGAGCAGGCGATCTTTTCTATTCGACCATGCTGACCTCTGTCTAATTTATATTCATGCTGGGTCATACTTGCAGACGTATGCCACCATCATCAACGGATAAAATCCTTCCAAATGGCATATGTATTCATTTACCTCCACAGATCTGGGCCATTAATATTCTGGATCTTCTTCTGCCTATTCTTCTCTTCCTCTATTTACCCCAGTGAAGTGTTGGAGGGGATGTGAAGATCTTTTATGCACTTTTTCTAATGCTCTTTGTAAGTTGGTATTCATTTCTCTAAGATTGTTCTTGATACCATCATTCCATCTTTTACATGGTCTTCCTCTTCCTCTGCATATGTTCCAATTCTGTTCTGATCTCACTTGAACTTAATTCTCGTTATGTTACATCTCTTAGCTTTGTCTTGGGCATCTCCGTGTAGACAGTTAAATCTTCACTCGGCTTGCCTGGGCCTGTTGTAGATTAATCTTTAACTGCACACTTCTCACGAATATTTATATAAACATTTGGGTCAATTCTTATTAATAGTATTCCTCCATGCCACCATCTTAGTCCATCTAGATCAGTGTTTCCCAACCTTTTTTGTGCTATGCCCCACCTAAGCCTTTCTAAAATTCTTATGCCCCCCACCCCCCCAAATATGCATCATTTTTAATATTCAGAAATTGAAATGTTTACTAAAGAAACTTGAATTTTGTTTTAAGAAGGGCTCACGGTTCCCAGAGGGGCCAGAGGCCCCCCCCCCCCCCTTCCCCAGGTCCCACGTCCCTGTATGTCGGTTGTGTTGTGTGAATTTTTTTTTTGGGGGGGGGGGGGGTGGTTACCCCAGACAAGCTGGTTCCCCCGCCTCCCCCTTTTTTGTCTCACTGTGAGCTATTGCCCACAGTGGTCCACCAGCCCCACATCTAAGGTGAAGATATGTGATGGGTTTTTATTTGATCATCCCGGCCCCCGACCAGACCAGGCGCACTACTGGGGGGAGAGCAGCAAATGCACCCGATCCTAGCCAAAGGACCGATAGGTTTTAGGAAGAAATCACTAGGAAATTATTGAGCATACACAGTAAGTAACTTTTCAAAACATATAATGGACTGAAATTCAATTACAAAATAATTTTAATGAAAGAATTTTCTATATTATTTTAATTATTAGTAATTATTAAAATTTTGTGAGATCCTTGCGCTTGATGCTTGCTGCAAAGAGATCTTATGTCAGGTTCCAATTTAGTTAACTTCAGTCTCAAGTCTGCCCGTTTTGTTATATCCAGCCGATTTCTTCCATTTTCAAATTGCCCCCCTTAACAGTCGAATTGCCCCCCTGTGGGGCGTGCGCCCCACGTTGGGAAACACTGATCTAGATCATTCTGTAGAGGAAAGACAGAATGTGAACAATTATATTCATGATTATACTAGTTTCTCCTTCCCTCCAAGAACAACAACATTTTTCAATATATACATTATAAAGGCATAGGAAATGTGCCAAAATTATTATTCATTCATGTATTCACGATGTTTGCTCATTTCCCATACCCTTATAATGCATATATTGATATTGTTGGTGTTCTCGGTTAACCACATAAGTGTTGTATAGATGAAATAATGTATGAAAGAGAGAGATAAGAAGGGCAGAATGTCAGACGGGCCTGCGTGCCCAATTCTTAACCCTTTGAAAAGAATGTTTGTTTGTTCATTCATTATCCTTCTGTTACTCCTATTTACAACTGCACTGCTTGTTATGGTATAGAACAGTATACTTATTTTATTATGTCTTGTATTGTCTGTTTGTCCCAGAGCCCTAACGGGAAAGTTAAGAATAGTAATGCCATAGACCTGAGCATGTCTAAATGTTAGTTGCATATCCTTTACAGGACGTAGCTGCCAACCCCAGCATAATTTGGCTGTTTGTGATTCCTGGGCAAGTTTACGTTCAGTAGTTTGCCATTGCTTTCTGAATGATCAGCACCCATACCATTCAATAAAAAACCAAGGCAAGGCGGCCTGCTGCCACATTGCCCATAGCTGTGTTTCGAATGTGGTATGAGGGATTACGAACTGTGTGCATAACCCCTTCACCACAGAGCTGGCGTGTCCTATGAGGCACTAAACAGGATTGGTCAGAGACTGGCTATTTTACACCTTCTTCTTCTTCTTCTTCTTCTTCTTCTTCTTCTTCTTCTTCTTCTTCTTCTTCTTCTTCTTCTTCTTCTTCTTCTTCTTCTTCTTCTTCTTCAGCGTTCTGAGCCATTGAGGTTCTTTGCTGCAAATACAATCCGTCTCCATTCGTCTCTCTGGTGGACCTTCTCTTGCCAGTCGTTGATTCCAAGTGCTTGTAGGTCTGTATGTATATTATCTCTCCACCATCTTCTTGGTCTACCTCAGGGTCTACGGTCATTTATTTCCTGAGTGTAAGCGAGTTTTGTTTCCCTATTATCTTCCATTCTTTCTATATGCCCCAGCCATTGTAGTCTATTAGCCTTCATGGTACCAGTGATTAGCGGGGACTTAAACAGATCATAAATGTCTTTGTTACTTCTTTTCCACTCTCCACTTTGTGTATCCCTAATGGGTCTAAAGATGCGTCTTAAAACTTTGTTCTCAAAGGTTCTATTTTACACCATAGAAACAAAAAATCTGTCAACATCCAACCAACCGGGAACTGGCTTACAAAGGGCTTGGCATGAGTGGTTGTGAGCCTATACTCCTCTAGGAGCCTCAAGGGTGAAAGAAGGAGAGAAAGAAGAATGTTTTGTAAGCATTGTTTTTTTTTTCAGTGTGCGATGTATATGATGAGTGTTGACGATTTATTTATTTGTTCCTTTTAAAAACATGACAGGAATTTAATGGACATTATATGGAATACCGTGACCACCGCTGCTGTTGCACTTTTGGTAAGACACATTTTTGTCCTGCTGAATTAACTGTTGCTGTTTTCCTATCATTGTCTAAGTGTCTGTGTTTCAAGTTTTGTCAAGTTGATGATATTATTACCACAGTCAGCCCCACACATTCACCAGACAGACAAGAAACAAGACAAAATAAACACAATGAGTGTCAGATAGAATTGATTTAGACTCATAAAGTTAATTTGTAGAGGTGGAATAATACACATATTTAGGTAGAGACAAGAGACAACATTACATATATAGACAAATTTCAAGCGAATGAAAGAAGTAGAAGAATAACATATCTAGACAAACCTTGTGGCTCAGAGAAATAACAGGGGAAGATAAACTATGTGGACCACTGAGTGAACTAGATATGACACTTAAATTCATACAAGAGACAGTGTGTTCATCTTGGCAGAATGGATAAGAACAAGTGTTCTTAAACATCCGGTGTGCTGATGCCGAGGTAAGGGGTTCAGCCCCTACACTGGACAGCTGGGCTAAAATGCTGACCTCTCGTCCTTGACTTGGGAATGTAAAATACAAGTGCCCCTGAAGTCAGAGTTCGCCTGATGGTGAGGGATACTGTTAATATGGAAAGCTAATTCACATGCAAAATTCAGTTCAGCTCTACTGGAAGTGGTGTGTATGGACTACGCTTGAGTTCAAAGCGAGCGAGCGTGAAAAGAAAAAAAAAGACAATATTGCTGATATAGACAAATTTGAAGTGAATGAAAGGAGAAAAACAACATATCTAGGCAAACCTTCTGGCCTAATGAAACAACAGTGAGGGTTAAATTGTATGAAACACTGAGTGAACTAAAAGAGACAGCGAGATTCATACAAGAAACAATGTTGCAGACATAGATAAATTTCAAGCGAACAGAAGAAGAAGGCCTACAAAATGTAATGGTTCTAAAACATTACAGACTCATAGCAGGATTCTGCTTCAGAATTGTATTTTTTTAAAACAACCAAATAATATTACCAAATTTTCTAATTTCATGTTTTTCTTTAGATCTGTTTGTGTTGTTCCATTCCTGATAAGGATTAATATAATTGAAACGTGATTCATTGTGTCATAATACACTTATTGTTATTTGTTATTATTTGTGGGGTGATATGTGTTCACCATTGTGGAGTTCGTTGTAATGTATGTACACAGCATCCGTGTTTAGTATATCTCACTTTTCTGCAGGAGTTACACGCACCTGTTTTTATTCTGTTGTTATATCCTGCTGCAGCCATTATGTCTCTTATCTATATTCAAACAAGCATGAACTGATCATGAATGTTTGTTTACTGCATGTATCGTTCTGGTTTTGTCTGCAGATAACATTTTTGGTACAGACAGGCTGTTCATATGTAGCAAGTTTATTTGGTAAGTATTTGATACAAGAAAGCTATTATATTCTGTCCCTGTGGTTCTCAGTCTGTTATCTGCTGTCTCATTGTTGAATGTTTGTTACAGGAGCAGACTTTTATATTGTGTCTGTTGTTTGTAAAAGGAGAAAACATGTGTATTCTGTATCTATTGTCTTTGATTATTGCATTTGTTTTTACAATATGGGATATAACCCGGTGCAATGAAGTCAACCCTGTCGACTTTTAAGCCTCACAAGTGTTTAATTTATTACTATTGTCTGTTATTGTTGTATTTGTTACAATGAAACAGAGTGTAATTTGTATCTTATCTGTAATTTTGGCATTTGTTACAATTAAAAAACAATTGTCTAATTTAAACCTACTGTCTGTGATTGTTGTATTTGTTACAATAAACAATGTTTGTAATTTTTATGTTATCTGTAATTGTTGCATTTGTTACAATTTTAAACAATGTGTGTAATTTATACACATTGTCTGTGATTGTTGTATTTGTTACAATAAACAAAGTTTTTAATTTTTATGTTATTTGTAATTGTTGCATTTGTTACTATTAAAACAAAATTATGTAATGTATACCTATTGTCTGTGATTGTTGCATTTGTTACATGAGAAAAAGTTTGTAGGGCATCTGTAATTGTGTTTGTCTGAAAAATTATACTTTTTGTCTTACAGAAAGTCAAGGTAGTCTTATAACAGTTAGTGTTGTATGGATATATAACACCACGTATTTCACTTATATTAGGTCATGGCCAAGTACAGTAAGGTGACCAGTTACCTTGCTTGCCATTTTTCTCTTTGCTCTGAAGCCCCCCCCCCCCCCCCCCTTCCCCCTGTGATGCCATGTGTCGGTGTGTACTAAACATGCAACAAATGAAACCATTGTGGGGGTAGCCATAAATGTTTGAGATGAAGACCCCAGTGAGACTCAAGGGTAATCTTGTTGTGAGAGTTCAAGGCAACGGCGTGGTTGAACTCATTAATGGAAGCAAGGTCTCAGATCTGCAGACAGTGTCCCCCTGGTCTCTTTAGACATAGCCTGTGATAAACGGGAGGCTCAATAAATGAAAGTGAGATGAAGCAGCCATGAAGAGCAAGAAGATTTCTTCTTCTTCTTCTGCGTTCATCCGGATTTTTTTTTTCCGGATGTGACTGCGTTGTGCCTGTTTACAGCAGAGCTGCGTTCTTGCGCCGTTAGGCCAACACATCCAACTTCTGCGGGCATTTGTTGACCGGGTTAACCTTACCGGGCAAGAAGATTTGATGACAGACCGAGACGCGGAAATAGGTGGAACCTCAGGAGGGACGACAACTGGTAAAACACTCCCTGAAAGAAAACACCACCATAAGATTGGGGGAGGGGAGGGGGGGGGACTACTACATCAGGCTTTACAAGTGTGTGACTCTGACGAGACATGTGAAACAACACCAAAGTTGAAACTCACTAACAGACAAAAACACTTGACTCCAGGAAGCGAAAATACGCAGCCCAGTCTACACAAGCAGAGAAAGGGACACCACACAGGCTCCAATTATAACCAATCAAAAACGGAAGGGGGCCGGAACATCTTTTCTTTTCAAAGTGAAGCAGCCATGTCCATGGTGTGATAATTCCTTGGGTGAGTCCAGTACAGAGAATCACATGTCGGCTCTGCATTTATGGAAGCCTCCTTGGATATCAGGGAATGCCAATGTTCTGCCCCTTGCCTTCCATTGAGTGACTGATAGGCATGCAGCATTATGGATGGGAAATTTTGTGGGAGAATCATTCATAGAGGGAAGGGCAAAGATGATATCACCACTCTAGGGCCTCATAATGTCTATGTACATTTATTGGTGACTCCATGTTTATTCAATACCAAGTGACTCACTATACGTTTATTGGTGACTCCATACTTATTCACTATGAAGTGAATCACTATATGTTTATTGATGACTTCCACATGACTCACTATACATTTATTAATCACTCCTTTCTTAATCAGTACCAAGTAACTCACCATGAGTTAATTGGTGACTCCATTCCAACCAGGTTTTTCTTAACTCTTTGTTCACCGTCCAGTTCTTACACAACCAACTGTCATAGGAGGTGGAATATCAAGGACAGGAAGATGTAATTTCCTATACTTAAATGCTCAAAGATAAAGAAGCGCAACACTGACTTTTAATGGGCCAGAGAAGAAAAGGACAATAAGGAGAAATAGAGAAAGAGCACTGTGTATATCCTCCTCTATTAACAAGAAAAGGGGTAGAATTTAGACAGAAGATTCCAGGAGTTCTCAGGGCGGGGGATGTACTGTTGTACACCCCAGACAGAAGATTACACTGCTGGACTGTAACAGGATCAATGAGTTTACACAACAAACTACAGACTAAACAAAACAAATTAAGAACAACAAAATTAGGTTTTTATTGACAGAACTGCAAGTTTAGTGACAAACAGGCATCCTGGCATGTCACATAACTGACATATACAGAAATGGGAACCTATGTTCCCACAGTAATCACTGCTGCCTAACATCGCTATGCACATGACTAGGTACTCATCTCCACAAACCAACAAGGACATGGCAACAACAGAGCCTCAACGTAAACAACAACATAACAGCAGGTATGGACTCTCTATTGTAATCATCTCAG
>JACEFZ010000026.1:0-20152 GCA_014155875.1 Cepaea nemoralis | reverse complement strand
CTCCAAAAAAAAAAGTTTTTGAACAAAAATAAAAATTTTTGGTTTTGACAGCAACGTCCTGTAAGGGATATGCAACATAAAAACAAACAAAAAGGGTGGGTGCCGCCGTAGTGTAGTGGCCTCGGGCCCGGAGGCCACGCGTTCGAATCCGCATCTAGACGGATATTTTTTTAAAATGATCAATCCTTTCTGGTCCCATCATCATCAAGTGCCCTGCCAGCTGGCGTAGGCGTTCTTGTCTCTCCACAGATCTCGGTCTATGGTTTTCTGGAACAACTCTGCTGCTGATAATCCTCCATGCTACCGTCTTAATCCATCCAGCATCATTTCTATTGGTCGGCCTCTGCCTCTCTTCCCTTCGATCTTCTCTTCGATCTTTCCAGTCGTCACGATGTTCTCCAATACCTCTCTTCTCACCACATGACCAAAGAAAGCTATTTGTCGCCTTCTTAATGTTGTATATAATATTCTAGTTTTATTAACCTCTTTCAGGCAATCGTCGTTAGTTACTCTGACAGTCGAATGTATTCGTAACATTCGTCTCAGGAACTACATCTCCGTTGCCTCCAAGTTCTTCCTAATTTGTTCATTTACATCCCACGTCTGCCCAGCCTAACATAGGGACCAGGAAATATCTCAGGAAATAAAGGTGGCGGATCTAACAGTGACACATCCCCCACGGAGTGCCGATAGTGTTGCACCATCAGTCCAGTATGACTTATAGCGTGTAACACGGTCATTTCATTTGACGTTGGTGATCACGTCTGTCCAGTCTTCTGTCTCGTGTGCTGCCAGTTTTCTTAATAGTCCATGCCGTGTGGCGTTGGTGATCATGTGTGTCCACAACCTTCTGTCTCGAGTACTGCCATGCATGCATGGGTAGTTGGATCGAAGGGCGTTTGAATGGACAGATGGATACATAGACAGGCAGAAAGACAGATATACAGACACATAGGCAAGCAGGCGGGGAGGTAAGCAGGTAGATAGGCAGCCTTACGATATAAAGAAACGCAATCCAAGTGGGAGAAAGAAAGCAGACAGACATACAGTCAATATGAAACAATGAAGGCAATGAAAGAGCAAGAAAGAAAGAAAGAAAGAAAGAAAGAAAGAAAGAAAGAAAGAAAGCAAGCAAGAAGAAAGAAAGAAAGAAAGAAAGAAAGAAAGAAAGAACACATAGTGTTTCTTCTTTTTGTTACGTGAAAGAAACCTGTAGGCCTTGTCTTGACAACAACGCTGTCTGAGACAAGCAACCAAACAGCAACTTTCATACGTCAGTCAAATGCATGCTAATCCCTGTTCACATTATGACGTGATCGGTATGATACTCCCGTTAGTACTTTCATTTCTAGATCTTCTTACAGGAAGCTATCGCGTAGTCTGCTGCCCACATATTGCACCAAAGCAGATTATGAAATAAAATCCCACAGTCCTTCACACTAAATGCGTACACGTAATTCAACAAAGAAGGCGCAGAGTATGTATACAGCACAATCACCCAGTAAAGGAGGTTTAGTGTGGAAAGATAATTCGTGCCACGGAAACACGTACTAACTTCTTTACTGATTAACCCAGATCTCTGTCATAAGCGGTGATTCTCAAGCTAGTAGAACGTAGCACCCCTCGTCATTCCGGCCTGATTCCTTGAGGTCCCATATATTCTTCATCTCCTCCTTCTCCTTCTCCTCCTCCTCCTCCTCCTCCTCCTCCTCTCCTCCTCCTCCTCCTCCTTCTTCTTCTTCTTCTTCTTCTTCTTCTTCTTCTTCTTCTTCTTCTTCTTCTTCTTCTTCTTCTTCTACTTCTTCTCCTCCCCTTCTCATTGTTCTTCTAACCCTCCTCCTCTCACTTCTTCTTCTTCCTTCTTCTTCCTCCTTCTTCTTCCTCCTTCTTCTTCCTCCTTCTTCTTCCTCTTTCTTTTTTCTTCTTTCGTTTTCCTCCTCCTTCTTTCTTCTTCTTTCTTCTTCTTTCTTCTTCATTCTTTCTTCTTCCATCTTCCATCTTCTTTCTTCCTTCCTTCTTTCTTCTTTCCTTCTTTCTTTCTTCCTTCTTTCTTCCTTCCTTCTTCTTCTTCTTCTTCTTCTTCTTCTTCTTCTTCCTTCTTCCTTCTTTAGCTACTGTTGCTTTTTATTTCTACTGCTATTCCCCCCTCCCGCCCCCCCCCCCCCCAACGGAGTACAGACACCTGACGCCAACCTGTCAATCCTCAGCCATTTCTGCAAACTCCCGCTGTATCCGCCCAGTCTCACTCACCTCGATCACTATTTTGTGCATGTTTTATACGATTCATTTATTTATATTGTGCATGCTTTATACTATTCATATATCTATTTTATGGTTGCTTTATTCTATTCACGTATCTGTTGTGTGCATGCTTTACATGGTTCACGTATCTTTTTTGTGCATACTTTACACAATTCACGTATCTACTTCGTCTTGTTGGAATGAATGTCTAGTTATACTATAAACTGGGTAATAAATGAATCACCAAAAAACGAGAAGTAGATTGTGAGCTTTACTGCAACTTGATTCTACTGCACTGGACTGATTTGTGCGAGTGAATGAGCTTTCCTTATTACCAGTGTCCCTCTCCATCAGGCGAATCCAGTCCGACTTCAGAGGTACTTGTAATTTACGCCCCCAAGTCAAGAATGAGAAGAAAACATGTTAGTTCAACAGACCGTTGAAGAGGTTGAACCCGCTACCTCGGCATCAGCACACGGTATGTTTAAGAACGAGCGTTCTTATCCATTCGGCCATGCTGACCTGCGTAAATTGATTGGAGAAACTAGACGTAGACAGTGGGGATTTCTTGGGGCCTGTCCAAATTTTAAAAAAAACCTGTCATTTATTGCCAATATAGTACATATGCGGTGTATGGCGGATGAGGGGGGGGGGGGGTGTCTTGAGCCTACAGAATTAAGGCCGACTGGCTAGTGCAGAACTATACAGGTTGGAGTTTTCTTTTTGCCCCCGACAGAAAAAAAAAAAAAAAACTCCACACCATACCGAGGATTCTAACCTGGGTCTCCAGAAAGGGACTGAAAAACTGTTTGACGGGTGGTAAGATTGCGGGAAAAAGAAAGCGGGGAGGACGGGGAGATAACTATCTGATGGCTTGGCGACATGACGTAATCGAGACAAGAACACAGAGACGATCCACGACTCTGGTGTTCGTGTGAGATGGCGAATCATGACCGACCATCTTATTGGCATGGCACATGATGATGATGATGTTACTAAAAGTAAAATGTTTAATCGTCACCGTGACATGGATCTGTCATCTGCAGTTGGGGAGAGAGAAAAGAGGAGATGGGGAAGGGGGGGGGGGGGAGTAAACCATCCAATTTAGAAAGCACTGTTAAAAACCCATCATCATCATCAAGTGCCCTGCCAGCTGGGGCAGGCGTTCATGGCTCTCCACAGATCTCGGTCTTTGGTTTTCTGGATCAACTCTGCTGACTGATATACCTCCGTGCCACCGTCGCAATCCATCCAGCATCATTTCTCTTAGTCTGCCTCTGCCTCTCTTCCCCTCGATCTTTCCAGTTGTCAGGATGTTCTTCAATGCCTCTCTTCTCATCACATGACCAAAGAAAGTTGTTTGTCTCTTTCTTATTGTTATGTATAGTGTTCTAGTTTCATTAGCCTGTTTCAGACAGTCGTCGTTAGTTACTCTGGCAGTCTAAGGACTGCTGTTAAAAACCCAGCCTTCGAATATTATCAAGACATTTCCCAGCCTTCGAATATTATCAAGACATTTCCCAGCCTTCGAATGTTATCAAGACATTTCCCAGCCTTCGAATGTTATCAAGGCATTTCCCAAAATTCTAATGTTATCAAGACATTTCCCAGCCGTAGAATTTTATCAAGACAATTCCAAACTTCGAATGTTATCAAGTCAATTCCCAGCCTTCGAATGTTATCAAGACATTTCCCAGCCTTCGAATGTTATCAAGGCATTTCCCAAAATTCTAATGTTATCAAGACATTTCCCAGCCTTCGAATGTTATCAAGGCATTTCCCAAAATTCTAATGTTATCAAGACATTTCCCAGCCGTAGAATTTTATCAAGACAATTCCAAACTTCGAATGTTATCAAGTCAATTCCCAAACTTCGAATGTTATCAAGACACTACCCAAACTTCGAATGTTGTCAAGACATTTCCCAAACTTCGAATGTTATCAAGACATTTCCCAGCCTTCGAAAGTTATCAAGACATTTCCCAAACTTCGAATGTTATCAAGACATTTCCCAGCCTTCGAATGCTATCAAGACAATTGCCAAACTTCGAATGTTATCAAGACAATTCCCAAACTTCGAATGTTATCAAGACCTTTCCCAAACTTCGAATGTTATCAAGACACATCTCTGGGTCCTTTGTGCGTGTCGTATACGCGGCTTATCTCAACACAATACTGACTTCTTAGTGTTGTCTTGATCTCATGTACGTCGAAAGCAGATACACTTTTAGGAAGCCCTATTATGCATGCATAAAGAACAAAAGGTAAAGAATTACGTGGGCAGAGACAGGAACGTCGTACCGTCCCCAATTATAACCACACGACAGATCGACGTGCCGGAACATCTTGTTTCGTTTTCATTGTGTAACGAGTAACTTCTAGGAAACAAATAGACAGTTGACTAGAAGCATCAGATCGGCATCTATAAGCTCTGTCACCACCAAATGTTTAAGCTACTCTAAGTTTTCTTAATTTCATATCATATAAATCGGTTTGATATGAAAATGGATATAAAGTGTTTCTACATATCTGTTATGACTGTGTTTGTTGTGCCAGCCGGTGCATTTCAGGGTGACATATCAATAACTGGAGACACTGAGATAGGAGGAAATGTCACCATTACATGTAGCTGGATTTTATCTCAGAATGAAACATTTGTAAATGTTATACTGCGATCATTGCCTGTGGCCTATGGTTTTTCCTTTAATGATTATTATTACCAATTCAATGCAGCCGTTCCATGGCCTTTGAGGGGTAGCCAGAGCAATAGCAGAACGTCCTACGCAAGTTTTAATTCAAACAATAACCGCGCCATTGTCAGAATTACAAACGTCCGGTGTTCCGATGGACAGAGCTATTCGTGCTATTTTACAATTGGACGGCAGGGATCGCAGAATGTCTGCTATGAACAAACATCCTCTCTGGAAGTTAAACCTCGCCCCAAGACCCCATCAATCAGACTGTCGCCAAACACCAGTACCGATATAATAGAATTCTCCAACATCAGTGCAGTGTGTGCCTCAAATGTTGGTCGACCTGGAAGGGGCAGCCTACAGTGGAAAATTTATCGAAGCGGTGTTTTGGAAGTAGTACGGCCTACAGATCCACGACTGGATGAATTGAAAAATGTACCCCTTGAGACAGGAGAAGACAGCTGCACACTGCGTGTAGAGCAAACTTTCAGGATGCGTGTCAGCATGAGTGACCAGAACTTGAGAATTGCCTGTTTTGTTCAAAATGAGGATTTTCAGAACCAGACTCCAGACGTGTGCCGGAACCCTGTCACTGACTTGTGTGCCCAAACACAGTCACTAAAGATTGTTGTGTCAGCCGGTGCATTTCAGGATGATATGTCGATAACTGGAGACACAGAGATAGGAGGAAATGTTACCATTACATGTAGCTGGGCTTTATCTCAGAATGACACGTTTGTAAATGTTATACTAAGATCATTGTCTGTGGCTCCTGGTTTTTCCTTTGATGATTATTATTACCAATTCAATGCAGCCGTTCCATGGCCTTTGAGGGGTAGCCAGAGCAATAGCAGAACGTCCTACGCAAGTTTTAATTCAAACAATAACCGCGCCATTGCCAGAATTACAAACGTCCGGTGTTCCGATGGACAGAGCTATTCGTGCTATTTTACAATTGGACGGCAGGGATCGCAGAATGTCTACTATGAACAAACATCCTCTCTGGAAGTTAAAGCTCGCCCCAAGACCCCATCAATCAGACTGTCGCCAAACACCAGTATAGATATACTAGAATTCTCCAACGTCAGTGCAGTTTGTGCCTCAAATGTGGGTCGACCTGGCATGGGCAGTCTACAGTGGAAAATTTACCGAAGTGGTGTTTTGGAAGTAATACGGCCTACAGATCCACGACTGGATGAATTGAAAAATGTACCCCTTGAGACAGGAGAAGACAGCTGCACACAGCGTGTAGAGCAAACTTTCAGGATGCGTGTCAGCATGAGTGACCAGAACTTGAGAATTGCCTGTTTTGTTCAAAATGAGGATTTTCAGAACCAGACTCCAGACGTGTGCCGGAACCCTGTCACTGATTTGTGTGCCCAAACACAGTCACTAAAGATTGTTGTGTCAGCCGGTGCATTTCAGGGTGACATTTCGATAACTGGAGACACAGAGATAGGAGGAAATGTCACCATTACATGTAGCTGGGCTTTATCTCAGAATGAAACATTTAAAACTGTTATACTGCGATCATTGTCCGTGGCTCCTGGTTTTTCCTTTGATGATTATTATTACCAATTCAATGCAGCCGTTCCATGGCCTTTGAGGGGTAGCCAGAGCAATAGCAGAACGTCCTACGCAAGCTTTAATTCAAACAATAACCGCGCCATTGTCAGAATTACAAACATCCAGTGTTCCGATGGACAGAGCTATTCGTGCTATTTTACAATTGGACGGCAGGGATCGCAGAATGTCTACTATGAACAAACATCCTCTCTGGAAGTTAAAGCTCGCCCCAAGACCCCATCAATCAGACTGTCGCCAAACACCAGTAACGATATACTAGAATTCTCCAACATCAGTGCAGTTTGTGCCTCAAATGTGGGTCGACCTGGAATGGGCAGCCTACAGTGGAAAATTTACCGAAGCGGTGTTTTGGAAGTAATACGGCCTACAGATCCACGACTGGATGAATTGAAAAATGTACCCCTTGAGCCAGGAGAAGACAGCTGCACACAGCGTGTAGAGCAAACTTTCAGGATGCGTGTCAGCATGAGTGACCAGAACTTGAGAATTGCCTGTTTTGTTCAAAATGAGGATTTTCAGAACCAGACTCCAGACGTGTGCCGGAACCCTGTCACTGATTTGTGTGCCCAAACACAGTCACTAAAGATTGTTGTGTCAGCCGGTGCATTTCAGGGTGACATTCGATAACTGGAGACACAGAGATAGGAGGAAATGTCACCATTACATGTAGCTGGGCTTTATCTCAGAATGAAACATTTAAAACTGTTATACTGCGATCATTGTCCGTGGCTCCTGGTTTTTCCTTTGATGATTATTATTACCAATTCAATGCAGCCGTTCCATGGCCTTTGAGGGGTAGCCAGAGCAATAGCAGAACGTCCTACGCAAGCTTTAATTCAAACAATAACCGCGCCATTGTCAGAATTACAAACATCCAGTGTTCCGATGGACAGAGCTATTCGTGCTATTTTACAATTGGACGGCAGGGATCGCAGAATGTCTACTATGAACAAACATCCTCTCTGGAAGTTAAAGCTCGCCCCAAGACCCCATCAATCAGACTGTCGCCAAACACCAGTATAGATATACTAGAATTCTCCAACGTCAGTGCAGTTTGTGCCTCAAATGTGGGTCGACCTGGCATGGGCAGTCTACAGTGGAAAATTTACCGAAGTGGTGTTTTGGAAGTAATACGGCCTACAGATCCACGGCTGGATGAATTGAAAAATGTACCTCTTGAGCCAGGAGAAGACAGCTGCACACAGCGTATAGAGCAAACTTTCAGGATGCGTGTCAGCAGAAGTGACCAGAACTTGAGAATTGCCTGTTTTGTTCAAAATGTGGATTTTCAGAACCAGACTCCAGACGTGTGCCGGAACCCTGTCACTGACTTGTGTGCCCAAACACAGTCACTAAAGATTGTTGTGTCAGCCGGTGCATTTCAGGATGATATGTCGATAACTGGAGACACAGAGATAGGAGGAAATGTTACCATTACATGTAGCTGGGCTTTATCTCAGAATGACACGTTTGTAAATGTTATACTAAGATCATTGTCTGTGGCTCCTGGTTTTCCCTTTAATTATTATTACCAATTCAAGGAAAGAGTTTCATTGGCTTGGCCAGGTAGTCAGCGGAATAGCAGAATGTTCGAGGAAAGTTCTAAACTGAAGCTTCAATGGGGCAGCAGAGTGACCAGAACTTGAGAATTGCCTGTTTTGTTCAAAATGTGGATTTTCAGAACCAGACTCCAGACGTGTGCGGAACCCTGTCACTGATTTGTGTGCCCAAACACAGTCACTAAAGATTGTTGTGTCAGCCGGTGCATTTCAGGGTGACATTTCGATAACTGGAGACACAGAGATAGGAGGAAATGTCACCATTACATGTAGCTGGGCTTTATCTCAGAATGAAACATTAAAACTGTTATACTGCGATCATTGTCCGTGGCTCCTGGTTTTTCCTTTGATGATTATTATTACCAATTCAAGGCAGCCGTTCCATGGCTTTGAGGGTAGCCAGAGCAATAGCAGAAGTTCACGCAAGCTTTAATTCAAACAATAACCGCGCATTGTCAGAATTACAAACATCCAGTGTTCCGATGGACAGAGCTATTCGTGCTATTTACAATTGGACGGCAGGGATCGCAGAATGTCTACTATGAACAAACATCCTCTCTGGAAGTTAAAGCTCGCCCCAAGACCCCATCAATCAGACTGTCGCCAAACACCAGTATAGATATACTAGAATTCTCCAACGTCAGTGCAGTTTGTGCCTCAAATGTGGGTCCGACCTGGCATGGGCAGTCTACAGTGGAAAATTTACCGAAGTGGTGTTTTGGAAGTAATACGGCCTACAGATCCACGGCTGGATGAATTGAAAAATGTACCTCTTGAGCCAGGAGAAGACAGCTGCACACAGCGTATAGAGCAAACTTTCAGGATGCGTGTCAGCAGAAGTGACCAGAACTTGAGAATTGCCTGTTTTGTTCAAAATGTGGATTTTCAGAACCAGACTCCAGACGTGTGCCGGAACCCTGTCACTGATTTGTGTGCCCAAACACAGTCACTAAAGATTGTTGTGTCAGCCGGTGCATTTCAGGGTGACATTTCGATAACTGGAGACACAGAGATAGGAGGAAATGTCACCATTACATGTAGCTGGGCTTTATCTCAGAATGAAACATTTAAAACTGTTATACTGCGATCATTGTCCGTGGCTCCTGGTTTTCCCTTTAATTATTATTACCAATTCAAGGAAAGAGTTTCATTGGCTTGGCCAGGTAGTCAGCGCAATAGCAGAATGTTCGAGGAAAGTTTTAATTCAAACAATAACCGCGCTATTGTCAGAATTACAAACATCCAGTGTTCCGATGGACAGAGCTATTCGTGCTATTTTACAATTGGACGGCAGGGATCGCAGAATGTCTACTATGAACAAACATCCTCTCTGGAAGTTAAAGCTCGCCCCAAGACCCCATCAATCAGACTGTCGCCAAACACCAGTATAGATATACTAGAATTCTCCAACGTCAGTGCAGTTTGTGCCTCAAATGTGGTCGACCTGGCATGGGCAGTCTACAGTGGAAAATTTACCGAAGTGGTGTTTTGGAAGTAATACGGCCTACAGATCCACGGCTGGATGAATTGAAAAATGTACCTCTTGAGCCAGGAGAAGACAGCTGCACACAGCGTATAGAGCAAACTTTCAGGATGCGTGTCAGCAGAAGTGACCAGAACTTGAGAATTGCCTGTTTTGTTCAAAATGTGGATTTTCAGAACCAGACTCCAGACGTGTGCCGGAACCCTGTCACTGATTTGTGTGCCCAAACACAGTCACTAAAGATTGTTGTGTCAGCCGGTGCATTTCAGGGTGACATTTCGATAACTGGAGACACAGAGATAGGAGGAAATGTCACCATTACATGTAGCTGGGCTTTATCTCAGAATGAAACATTTAAAACTGTTATACTGCGATCATTGTCCGTGGCTCCTGGTTTTTCCTTTGATGATTATTATTACCAATTCAATGCAGCCGTTCCATGGCCTTTGAGGGGTAGCCAGAGCAATAGCAGAACGTCCTACGCAAGCTTTAATTCAAACAATAACCGCGCCATTGTCAGAATTACAAACATCCAGTGTTCCGATGGACAGAGCTATTCGTGCTATTTTACAATTGGACGGCAGGGATCGCAGAATGTCTACTATGAACAAACATCCTCTCTGGAAGTTAAAGCTCGCCCCAAGACCCCATCAATCAGACTGTCGCCAAACACCAGTATAGATATACTAGAATTCTCCAACGTCAGTGCAGTTTGTGCCTCAAATGTGGGTCGACCTGGCATGAGCAGTCTACAGTGGAAAATTTACCGAAGTGGTGTTTTGGAAGTAATACGGCCTACAGATCCACGGCTGGATGAATTGAAAAATGTACCTCTTGAGCCAGGAGAAGACAGCTGCACACAGCGTATAGAGCAAACTTTCAGGATGCGTGTCAGCAGAAGTGACCAGAACTTGAGAATTGCCTGTTTTGTTCAAAATGTGGATTTTCAGAACCAGACTCCAGACGTGTGCCGGAATCCTGTCACTGATTTGTGTGCCCAAACACAGTCACTAAAGATTGTTGTGTCAGCCGGTGCATTTCAGGGTGACATTTCGATAACTGGAGACACAGAGATAGGAGGAAATGTCACCATTACATGTAGCTGGGCTTTATCTCAGAATGAAACATTTAAAACTGTTATACTGCGATCATTGTCCGTGGCTCCTGGTTTTCCCTTTAATTATTATTACCAATTCAAGGAAAGAGTTTCATTGGCCTTGGCCAGGGTAGTCCAGCGCAATAGCAGAATGTTCGAGGCAAGTTTTAATTCAAACAATAACCGCGCCTATTGTCAGAATTACAAACATCCAGTGTTCCGATGGACAGAGCTATTCGTGCTATTTTACAATTGGACGGCAGGGATCGCAGAATGTCTACTATGAACAAACATCCTCTCTGGAAGTTAAAGCTCGCCCCAAGACCCCATCAATCAGACTGTCGCCAAACACCAGTATAGATATACTAGAATTCTCCAACGTCAGTGCAGTTTGTGCCTCAAATGTGGGTCCGACCTGGCATGGGCAGTCTACAGTGGAAAATTTACCGAAGTGGTGTTTTGGAAGTAATACGGCCTACAGATCCACGGCTGGATGAATTGAAAAATGTACCTCTTGAGCCAGGAGAAGACAGCTGCACACAGCGTATAGAGCAAACTTTCAGGATGCGTGTCAGCAGAAGTGACCAGAACTTGAGAATTGCCTGTTTTGTTCAAAATGTGGATTTTCAGAACCAGACTCCAGACGTGTGCCGGAACCCTGTCACTGACTTGTGTGCCCAAACACAGTCACTAAAGATTGTTGTGTCAGCCGGTGCATTTCAGGATGATATGTCGATAACTGGAGACACAGAGATATGACGAAATCTTCGAATTAAAGCTCCCATTGTCCCCTACAACATCTGTTCATGACGCATCGTGTCTAGATTCCATGTCAGGGATGTGTCTCAATTAAAAAATCTCCTGGAAGGTAAGCTCGCCAAATCCAATGCTGTGAAACGTTTAAATCCACGATGTGAATTAAAATGTCCTGCCATGGAGAGACTGCAAAGTTACAGAAATTTAGGATGGTGTCAGGAGTAAGAACTAAGAATGCTGGTTTGTCAAAAGTCTCACCAACAGACGCGAACACCTTAGACTATTTGGTGCAAGCAGTACTAAGTTTTTGAGCGCTTTTGTCAGAATGATTTTCACGAACTGAGATGGGACCGGAACCATTCCAATTGGTGGCTTAATATTAATTTTGTAACGTGCATCAGGTGTAGCACTAATTTGCCTTTATGAATTACCAATTAAGTCTGGCTTTTGTCATGGACTTCAATTTAAAGATCCAGAAGTTCCGATTACATAACGCATTGTCAAATTAAAGACATCCGTGTTTGGCAGGAGTATTCATAGGAGTCAGGATGTAGAATTCAAACATGACGCATCTCGAATTAAATCGTGTTCCGATGGACAGAGCTATTCGTGCTATCAATGACTGTTCGCCCCCCAAACCCCACCAGTATAGATATACTAGAATTCTCCAACTTCAGTGCAGTTTGTGCTTCAAATGTGGGTCGACCTGGAATGGGCAGCCTACAGTGGAAAATTTACCGAAGTGGTGTTTTGGAAGTAATACGGCCTACAGATCCACGACTGGATGAATTGAAAAATGTACCCCTTGAGACAGGAGAAGACAGCTGCACACAGCGTGTAGAGCAGACTTTCAGGATGCGTGTCAGCATGAGTGACCAGAACTTGAGAATTGCCTGTTTTGTTCAAAATGAGGATTTTCACAACCAGACTCCAGACGTGTGCCGGAACCCTGTCACTGATTTGTGTGCCCAAACACAGTCACTAAAGATTGTTGTGTCAGCCGGTGCATTTCAGGGTGACATTTCGATAACTGGCGACACAGAGATAGGAGGAAATGTCACCATTACATGTAGCTGGGCTTTATCTCAGAATGAAACATTTAAAACTGTTATACTGCGATCATTGTCCGTGGCTCCTGGTTTTTCCTTTGATGATTATTATTACCAATTCAATGCAGCCGTTCCATGGCCTTTGAGGGGTAGCCAGAGCAATAGCAGAACGTCCTACGCAAGCTTTAATTCAAACAATAACCGCGCCATTGTCAGAATTACAAACATCCAGTGTTCCGATGGACAGAGCTATTCGTGCTATTTTACAATTGGACGGCAGGGATCGCAGAATGTCTACTATGAACAAACATCCTCTCTGGAAGTTAAAGCTCGCCCCAAGACCCCATCAATCAGACTGTCGCCAAACACCAGTATAGATATACTAGAATTCTCCAACTTCAGTGCAGTTTGTGCTTCAAATGTGGGTCGACCTGGAATGGGCAGCCTACAGTGGAAAATTTACCGAAGTGGTGTTTTGGAAGTAATACAGCCTACAGATCCACGGCTGGATGAATTGAAAAATGTACCCCTTGAGCCAGGAGAAGACAGCTGCACACAACGTGTAGAGCAGACTTTCAGGATGCGTGTCAGCATGAGTGACCAGAACTTGAGAATTGCCTGTTTTGTTCAAAATGAGGATTTTCAGAACCAGACTCCAGACGTGTGCCGGATCCCTGTCACTGATTTGTGTGCTCAAACACAGTCACTAAAGATTGTTGTGTCAGCCGGTGCATTTTAGGGTAACATGTCGATAATTGGAGACACAGAGATAGTAGGAAATGTTACCATTACATTTAGCTGGACTTTATTTGAGAATGAAATTTTGTTTTTCAGTGTATGTAAATGTAAATTTACTTGTGTGCCCACAGTCACTGAGGATTGTTTACGGTGTCAATGCAGCCGACGTGAATTTGAATCTGACCCGCCCCGGTTCTGCTGTCTGCCAGGACGAGGCCGTGACCCTGACCTGACAGGCTGGTGGATTACCTGTCCCCGAGTATACCTGGGCTGAGGTTCTAGAATCGATACTGTTATCTCGGCACAGTCATAACATCTGATAGAAGATTCCTTGACGAGATTAGAATAAGAATTGCCATTGCGAAGGTAGCCTTTTGCAAGATGAAAAACATTCTGACCAATAAAAAGATATCAATTGAAACGAGAAAAAGAGTGTTGAGGTGCTACATAGAACCTATACTTTTGTATCGATGTGAAGCGTAGACAATAAGCAGTCAAGCTGAAAAACAGCTGATGGCTGTGGAAATGTGGTTTCTGAAGAAAATGCAAAGAATACTATGGACAGACAGAAAAACCAATGAATAGGTTCTTCAAGAAACAAATGGAGATCGTAAACTGATTAGAGTCATTAGACGTAGACAGTCATAATTTTTTGGATAAAATTGAGAAGAAAATATGAGAAGAAATGACTTGGAGAACTTGGTGACGGCTGGTAAGGTCGAAGGGAAGAGACCAAGGGGAAGACCAAGAAGTAAATACCTGGATGGCTTAGTCAAGACAGGAACACTGAGCTGATCCACGACTCTGGTGATCGAGTGAGATGACAGAATATGACCGCCCACGCTTACCGGCATGGCACATGATGGATGGATGGAGGTTCTAGATGACAACACCGTCGCTGTGGGAAGCAGCACATCTGCCGAGAAATTGATGGTGATAAGCTTCAGCTGGTGCAAGCAGACACCATATTCACAGGTTTTGCGGTTTGCTTTGTAAAATGGGATGCTCGCTGCGATGATTAATGTGGGAAAATTGTGTAGATACATTCAATGAGTAACATTTTCGGAAACAAATATGATTCTGCAATACCTTTGAGCTCCTTTACACGAAACTAAGTGTATATGAGAATACCTGGAGTATAAAAGAGTTTCTGTTAAATGTTTTGATGTGCATGGGAGCAAATGATTACTCAACCATCATCGTCAACAGGTAATAAGTAGGTAGTTACACCATGTCAAGAATATAATATTGTCACATGTGTATGAATGTATATGTTGTATTCGCAAATGAAAGAAGACATTGTTTTTGTACATAATAATCCCCCCTGGAAGGAGGGAGCGTGGTCTCGAGGTATGGTGTTCGCCGCGAGTGCTGAAGGTCCCGGGTTCAAGCCCCTGGGATTTTTTCACGTGGACTTCTAGTAATAAATTTTCCCCTGGTCTCTGGGTAGTGAGATCGGACGCCCGTGTGTATGGTTGCGCACGTAAAAAATCCCTTGGCAGATGGAAATCGAAAAAGAGTAGCCTTACGGCGCTGCCCGGGCAAAATTTCGAGTTAAAAATCTACCTAAAGTATTTCAGGATCCTCGCCGGTGCTACAGAGTTCGTGCACTGAGCTAAGTTTCTCCAGACTCAGGTTTGAGTTAGGAGGAGAACGGGGCACTTATGGGTTGTACCCGTGTGCTGTGATATAAATCCATCGACTAAACTAAACTAATCCCCCCTGGAAGGTTAACCCCGTCAACAAATGCCCGTAGAAGTCGGATGTGTCGACCTAACAGCGCAAGAACGCAGCACTGCTGTAAACAGGCACAAAGCACGTCCGATAAAAGTTCTCCGGATGAACGCAGAAGAAGAAGTACATAATAAACGATTATAATGTAAAAACAAAATAATCTTGTTGTGTATGGAGGCCAAGACTTGAAATACACCTGCACTGCTCCCCGTGATGTCGGGTTTTGACTCAACAAGCCTCAACCTTACAAAGAAATGTTCAGTTGCGGAAAACCACCGAGGCAAATAACAGTAACGGATGAATTACTCTACTTATCCGGAACAAGCAGCTCATCATCGTTATCATGTGTCCTGCCAGCTGGCGTAAGCGTTCTTGTGTCTCCACGGATCTCAGTCTTTAGCTCATCAAATGCTGTAACAAACACAACTCTGTTAATTGTCTTCATTAATTGTATACTGAGTATTTCACTGGTTCCTTGATTACTGTTGGTAATGTACTTCATCTGAGCATGTCATCATCATCATCATCATCATCATCATCATCATCATCATCATCATCATCATCATCATCATCATCATCATCATCATCATCATCAGCATCATCATCATGATTATCACATTCTTCTTCTTCTTCTTCTTCTTCTTCTTCTTCTTCTTCTTCTTCTTCTTCTTCTTCTTCTTCTTCTTCTTCTTCTTCTTCTTCTTCTTCTTCTTGTGTGTGTGTGTGTGGGGGGGGGGGGGGAGATGTGTTTGTGGGGGATGTATATGTGGAGGGATTGTGTGTGGGGGATGTGTGTGGATGCGTGAAGGGATGTGTGGGGAATGAGGGATGTGGGTGTGGGATATGTGTGTGGATGTATGATGTAGGATGGTTGGAAGAGTGTGGGTGATGGTGGGTGGGGGTTGTGTGGGCGGGGAATGTGTGTGTTGGTGAGGGGTGTGGGGGTGTAGGGGATGTGTGTGGGTTGGGGGATTGGTTTGTGATGGGTGTGGGGGATGGGTGTGGGGATGTGTGTAAGTGGGTGGAGATATGTCTGTGTGGGTGGGGTAAGTATGGGTAGGTGGATGATGTATGTTTGGTTGGTGAGGGTGTTTGATGGTGGCGGGTGTGTGAGTGGGTGGGAGATGTGTGTGTGGGTGAGAGATGTGTGAGTGAGTGGAGGGGGTGTGAGGGATGTGTGAGGGTAGGGGATGTGTGCTTAGCTGGGTGGTTGGGGTATGTGAGTGTGGGTGGGTATGTTAGCGAGGTATGTGTTGATGTGTGGGTGATGAGTGGTTGAGGGATGAGTACGTGGGTCGGAGGATGTATGTGTGGATGCGTGTATGGGTGGGAGATGTGTTTGGGGGATGTGTATGGGTGGTGTATATATGGGTTGGTGGGGGGAAGTTATGTGGATGGGGATATGTGTGGTTGAGGGAAGAGTGGATGGGGATGGGTGATTGGGGGTTTGTAGGTGGATGGGTGGAGGATGTGTAGAGGATGTGTGGGTGGGTGAGTGTATGGGGGATTGGTGTGGCGTGTGTGTGTGGGTGGGGAGATTGTGTGGGTGGGGGATGTGTGTGTATGTTGAGGATGTGTGTAGGGGTGGGTGCGGGATGTGTGTGTGGGTGGGTTGAGATTGTGTGGTGGGGGAAGTGTGGGTAGGGGTGTGTATGGTGGGTGCAAGCTGTGTGGGTTGGCAGGGGATGTTTGTGTGGATGGAGGAATGTGTGGTGGGGATGTGTGTTTGGCTGAGTGGTTGGGGTGTGGGTGGGTGGGTGGGTGGTTGAGTGTGTATGTGGGGTGGGGGATGTGTGTGTGTGGTAGGGGAGATGTGTGTATGTGCTAGGGGAGATGTGTGTATGTGGGGGATGTGCGGGTGGAGATGGGTGGATGGTGGGTGGGGGAAATATATGTATGCCAGGGGTGTGTGCGTGGTTGGGGGTGTGTGTGGGTGGGGGATGTGTGTGTGGTGGATGTGTTGTGCGCGGGGGATGGGTGGGAGATATGTCTCATAACATGGTAACATGCATTGTTTATGTTTGCAACATTCATTTGACTATGTTTTTTTTTCCTATGTAATTGCATCATCACTATTGATGAACGAAAGATGAGTGACTGGAAGGGCCGAATGTAAGGCGGGCCTGCGTGCCCAATTTGTAACCCTTCTAAAATAAAGATCAATCAATCAATCATTCAATCTTCTTCTTCTTCTTCTTCTTCTTCTTCTTCTTCTTCTTCTTCTTCTTCTTCTTCTTCCTCTTCTTCTTCTTCTTCTTCTTCTTCTTCTTCCTCTCTCTAGTTGACGTTAACTTGATTTTCTTTTCTTTCTTATCTTTCCTTCTATTTCATCGTTATATACGCCAACTTTAATATATCCAAAAACAGAAGATAACTTTAGCCTGTTATCTCCAGAGAATTTTTCTTCAAATATAGCAGGTTAAATTAAACTTGGCAACAAACTTGCAATATTCAGTTCTAACGTACATGCCTAGATCGTTTACACAGGCTCCTATTTGTCATACGGTGTGTATACAACATTTGATTAATGAATAGATAACTGCAGGCACATCATCATCACCATCATCATTATCATCATCATCATCACCATCTTTTATATATATATATATATATAATGCCTGCGGAAATTATTGACTAATTAATTGATTAATCGTTAATTTTTATTGACGATTAAAAATTTTTAACGGTTAATCGAAAACGTTTCTCCCATCACTTATAAAAATGAACCGGAAGTCTAAATGTACCAACATGGCAGCGGAAAAAAAATATAAATAAATTTCCGGACGAATATATGAACATGTTGGTTGAAATTGCTAAGAAGGTTTATTGCGTCCATTGTGATAAATCGTTTGCTATGGTCCTAACACCTCGCTTACTTACCAACTCCAAAACAAACATCCACTACAGTATCATAAATTTCATCTGAGACGGTCTATTGCAACATCGTCACCTGCTTCGAAACAATTGAGTCACTTATGTCGTTCGTCTGATCGTCCAGTGAGTGCTACATTACAACATGATATTCAATTATCGCTTGCAAACTTGATTGCTAGTAGTGACAGACCAATATCAATAGTAGATGACGACGGCCTTCATCAAGTATTACGGACAGCATTGCAATATGCTGAATATAAGCTACCTTCCCGCCCCACTATTGACAAACTGTTGACTGCTAAGTATAACAGTAAGATTCAAAGTGTTAAAGAATCTGTGAAAAAAGCAAAAGGAATTGCGCTAGCATCTGATGTTTGGACATCTCTAGGTAACGAAAGCTACTGTGCAATTACTGGCCATTGGATTGCCGATGACTGGAAATTGAAAAATGTTGTTGAACTTCATAGTTCTGACAGTGTTGCCGAGTTATATAAACAGCTTGCAATAGAATGGGATATAACGAACAGAATTCAGGCTCTAGTGACTGCAATGCAAGAAATATAGTTTCAGCTGGTGATAAAACCGGTTTTGCACATATTCCTTCTTTGGCTCATAGCTTACTTACAACTGAGCACAATACATGGATTTAAAGCCGCTGATACCGAAACATTGTTTGACAAATGTCGAAAAGTTGTCGGACGTTTTAAACATAGTGCTGCAAACACAACTGAGTTGCAAAATTTTACTGAGTCACCATTGTGTAAGCTGCAGCAAGATATACCAACAAGATGGAACAGTATTTTTATTATGCTACAGAGGCTTCTACAGGCCAGAGAAGCATTAACTGTCTACATGTCAGATGAAAAGATGCAATACAAAGGTCAAAAACTGTCAGATTCGGATTGGGAGAAGATTTCGAAATATGTCAAAATTTTGGACTTATTCAGTCAGACCACGGTCCTGCTTGGTGGTCAAGATTATGTTTCTCCTAGCTGTGTATTGCCACTGCTATCATCGTTGACAAATCATATGATGCGATTATGATCCGGGCTACATAGCTAAATTTAAGGCAGCATCTGCAGAGTGCAACAGCACTTGATCCACGCTTCAAATACCTGAAGTGTTTGTCAAAAGATGCAAAAGAACGAACTTGGTCACGTATTGAACAACAAATAGCAGTTGATATTCATGATGAGCAGATGGAGACTGCTGCAACGAATGATACTAATATTGACAATGAACCTATATGTGAACCAAATGAAAAGCGTATTAAGCTAATGGAGCCTGACTCAGACACGGAAGATCATGTCGAGAGACACGGAAGATCATGTCGAGAGACACGGAGATCATGACGACAGCTTTTCTGATGAATTGCTGCGCTATAAAGTGGAGACGAAAGTTGCTTAATCGGTTGATCCTCTACAATGGTGGAAACTTAATGAACATCGATATCCAAAATGGCATTCCTTGCCAAGACCCTTCTGTGATTACCAGCTACCTCAGTTCCATGTGAACGATTTTTCAGCTGGTTATATTATTAATAAGACGCGCTCATCACTTGAACCAAATACTGTCAACATACTTGTCTGTTTGCATAGTTGGTTATTAGATGACATATGAAAAAGACAATCCAGTGTTATTTCCATTTTTGTCAAATGCGACTATAATGTGAGTATTATACATTTTTTTTTTTTTGCTTTAATCAAAATTAACTATTAACTAATAGATTATGTGGTTGTTTCGGGATTTGAAATTTAAATATTGAGCACAACCCACTACTGGCAACGCCGATCGCATTCTGCTATGAACCTAAGGCCTCTCCACGTCAATATGGAAGCACTATACTCGAGTTTCGCCCTCATTTGAGCTCGTCAGTAGTGCTTGCCTGTCAACAACTCAACTGACAGGCATCATCGGGTACTTCTGGCACACCATACAAGAAAACTTGCAAGTCGTGTGCGAGGAAATTAAATGGTACATTTATTGCCGTTGGCTCGCTACAAGCAGTGAACAGTCGCTATTGAAACACACAACATACAGCCACAGTATTATCTATCACGAGCTGCTACCCCTATGCTAACTTTCTACACAAATAAACACAAATTCCCCTATCGCTACGCTAACGAGGTGTACACTAGAAGTCCCGTCCGGCCGTCTGCCAATCTTTCATCCCGTGGTCACACACCACGCGGATTGACCTTCACCTTGGTGCGTGTTGCCTCACATGGCACGCTGATGGCAGACGTGGCAAGTTGAGTGTATACTCAACTTCTCTGGTGGCTACCACGAGGCGTGATGTTATCGTGATTAGAGTGCTAACTCTCTGAACACCGCCTGGTGTC
>JACEFZ010000025.1:230000-254182 GCA_014155875.1 Cepaea nemoralis | reverse complement strand
ATGGAACTATTTATCATGGAACAATTTATTGTGAAATAATTTATCTTGGAACATTGCCTGAGTAACACGAATACGAACAGATTATATAGTAAACGCGTTAAGTGGTGACGCAAATGAATTAGCGCCAGGGAACAATTTATTATAAACATATTTATTATGGAACATTATTTGAGAAAAGCGAATAAAGCAGACATGTGTGAGTCACTCATTGATTGGGTTTTTATCAACATCAAATATTTAAATCTCTGGATGGGTATTGATGTTTTCTGATCACTTCACAGTTGCTTCCAGAATTAGGAACAGTTTTGTTATAATTAATGGAAATGTTAGTAATGGGAACAGTTTACGAGAGGAAAAAAGCTGAATCTTGCAAAGAAAGTTGAAACCTGACAATGATGTGTATTGGGAATTATGTTGTCTCAAGAACATTTGAATCCTAGAAACTGTTGCAACATGGAATCTTTTCTAATGGGAATAATGTCTTAGTAACTTTTGAATTCCAGAAACTGCTATAACATGGAGTGTTTTCCTAATGGGAATAATGTAATCTTAGGAACATTTGAAGTCTCAAAATTATTGTTAAATGGAATGTTTTCTAATGTTCTTAAGAACATTTGCATTCTAGAAACTGTTGTAACATGGAATATTTTCTAATGAGAATAATGTGATCTTAGTAACATTTTAATTTTAGAGACTGTTGTAACATAGAATGTATTCTAAAGGGAATAATGTAATCTTAAGAACACTTGAATTCTAGAAATTATTGTGAAATGAAGTGTTTTCTAATGGGAATAATATATAATCTTATGAATATCTTAATTCTTAAAAAAATTTTGTAACATGGATTGTTGTTTAAGGAGAATAATGCAATCTTAGGAATATCTGAATTCTATAAATTATTGTCGAATGGACTATTTTCTTATGGGGATAATATATAATCTTGGAAACATGTGAATTCTTGACATGAAATGGTTTTTAATGGGAATAATGTATTTTGAAGTCTAGAAATTATTGTGAAATGGACCGTTTTATAATTGGAATAATTATAGTTTGACAAGACTTGCATGATTGGAACTGTTGAATCTGCAGAATGCTGTATATTACGAATAATTGTTATCTTTGGACACTTGACTTCTACCACTGACTTCTCTTTCACTTATTAAATCATCCGAATGTTGTGTATTAGGAATAATTGAATGTTGGGAACTGTTGAATGCCTGCGAATGTTGTACATTAAGGATAATTTATCCTGGGGAAAGTTGAATGCTGGGAATGATCCCTACTATAAATAACGATGTCTTGATCAAAGTTAAACCGTCAGAACCATTGAACCATGCGAATACCATGTTAGCAATGCTTTAATCTTAGGAACTGTTGAATCAAAAGAATATTGTTTAGAGGGGAAAATGTTATTTTAGGAAATGTTGAATAAGAGAATTTTTGCTGAACGGAACACTTTTAGAAAATCTTTTACAGGGAAGGTTTGTTGATTGGACAACTTTTCGCACATCGAGAAAAGTTGTCTTTTCTTTTCTTTGTTTGGTTATTGTTATGTTTTTCTTGCTCGGTGATAAAGATTTGGGACGAAACGATCGCCTGTATCTCTGTTTATCCACTCGTCGAGTCACTTAATCATATTTTGTGTTTTCGTTCGGACTCCAGTATTGGTGGCTGCCAATCCCCTTTTCTAAACCATTATGTACATGGCATGCCACCGGATGACGATTAATATTTGTATGTTTGTTTGTCTGTTTTTGATAGTGTCATATGACGTATAGTTAGTTACAGATCCTTCACATAACGTCGCAGTGAATCCCAACATGTTTCGGCTATTCGTGATTTCTAGGCAAATTTACGTTGAGCAGTTTGCCTTGGCTTTCTGAATGACCGACACTCATACCCTTGTACGAAAATCAAAGCAAGCTGCAGCTTTGTTTCGAACGCGGTATGCGGGATTACGAACGCAGTTCGTAACTTCTAAGCCAGAAAGCCAACGTCTGTGACACAAAATGTTAAATTGTGTAATATATAGCATCATCATACTTCTACTCTCCTTGTTATCTCAAATATCAGCATTTTCCTGTTATTTAAATTATACTTCTTCTTCTGCGTTCATCAAGAGTTTTTTTTTCCGGACGTGACTGAATTGTGCCTGTTTACAGCAGAGCTGCGTTCTTGCACCGTTAGGCCGACACATGCGACGTCTGCGGGCATTTGTTAACCGGGTTAACCTTCCCGGGATTTAAATTACACACATGTTTTGTGTATTCATGCTGTACTTTGTCATAATATACCTCTGTATTGTCAGTATTTCATGTCACGTTATGTTATTAGTGTTTCCGTATTATCTTTTTTCCCTTGAATTCTCAGTTTGTTATCACAGTCGTCAGAAGGTTAAATGAATAAATATGTGCATAAGTGTTTCCTGATTGCGTATTATGCTGTCGCTTAAAGTCGCTTAAAAGTCGACAGTCATTGCACCGGGATTTTATCCCATATGGCTCGGTTTCTGTCCGCAGAGCGGAATGCGTCGCACAAAGCATTAACTCCGTAGCTCTAGCGACGACCCACAGGGGTCTTCGAAAAATGTGACTCGTGAACCGAAGGACGCGGCCCGGAATCGAACCCACAACCCTCGGAGCTCTAGTCAAACGGCTTGACTACTTCGCCACGAAGACTCCCGATCTTCATATAATATCATTGACCGTAAGAAAGAGAGTGCTGAAATGTTATATAGAACTACATTTGTTGTATGGCGGCGAATCACGGAAGGTTACTGAACAAATTAGGAAGAACTAAGAGGCAACAGAGATGTGGTTCCTGAGACGAATGTTGCGAATTCCTTGGACTTACATAGTAACTAACAACTATTGCTTGAAAGAGGTTAATGAAACTAGAACATTGTATATAACTATGAGAAAGAGATAAACAGCTTTCTTTGTCATGTTATGAGTAGAGAGGCGTTGGAGAACATCGTAACAACTAGATATAGCATTAGGGAAAGAGGCACGATGACGGACGGGATGACAGGATAGAATCGAGGAATATCTATCATAAGTAAAGTTGATTCGCCGGACTCCGTGGCCAAAGGCTTGCGAACGCGATTCATGAGCCGCTTATTAGGCGTTCGAAACGCATCTGCAACCGATTTGGCAGCAGACCGTGTCGCGTTGTGTTATAACGTGTTGGTTTGGGAGCTGGTCGTTCAGAAAGCAATGGCAAACTTCTGAACGTAAACTTGTCTAGACAATAACAGCAGTGCTGGTGCTGACAGCGATGCCCTGTAAATAGGATATGTGAAAACAAAGAGTTGATTCAGAACAAGAAGGACCGAGTTCTACGGAAAGACATGAGCTCCCCGCCAGCTGGCAAGGGTCATGATGATGACATTTCACTTATCTTGTGACGACGACAGTAGTTAATTAGACATTTACAACAGAGTTTCTGCATATAGACGAACTGCAGAGTTATTTAAACAGGAAATAGTTGTTGAATATAGATGAAATCCAGAGTTAATAACATTTAGGAAAGAAGTGTTAAATATTGACGAGCTGCCGAGTTAATTAGCCTTTTAGGAAAGAGTTGTTGAATATAGACTGCCTCGAAGTGCCTACACCGGCAACCGTCGAGGTATCAACTCGTAATAATGTAAAACAGCAACGAAGGACGAGGAATTAAACTTGCGTCCTTACCTTGAATACAATGACAATCAACGGCAAAGGTCAAGATATCAAAGCGCTACCAGAAGTTTATTCCGTGGCAGACATGTGAACATTAAACTCACGCAGACCTGTAGGTTGACCCCTATAAACAGGGTCGGCACCTACTTTACTAATCCACCGATGAGTGTCCAGTCTACTGCGCTCTGCTTGACGCCCTGATCCACTGATTCCATTTAAGCTGTAATTCCACTCTAGGTTTTTCCGCCCGGTTACTTCACTGCGGTATTATCATCAACAGATCCCTCTCCTGACTCAGAGCTGTCTCACGCTCATATCATCGCGTCCAGAGGTCACCTCACACAGATCCTTAGAAAAACACGTCCTTGTTCGAAATCACAATCACAGCCTCTCCCGTTGCTGTCCAATTACGTTGTCCACATTCTCCTTGGATTCCTTTGTTGACGTCCACTTTCGTGTCCGAGTGGGGAATTCCCATTTTCCAATTTATACTTTTCGTGGTGGGTCGTGCCGCCGTATGGCATAATGCCCCCTCCCAGATAAAAAAATGTGTAACATTTTTTTCCCTTTTAACTATATGTGTATAAATATATTGTATAATCACAACTAACTACAACTATAATAACAACAGACTAGTACTTGGTTGTCCCCCTTATCTACCCTAAAAAAATATAAAGTTATACGACGGGCACGCCCACCTGTCCAAACCCCACGTTGGACGTCGTGTGGCTGATCATGGGGAATCAGGCCAACTAATAAACATATTAGTCCCTACCTTGTCTTAATAGACAAGTGTGTCCTAGCTCTAGGTACTACCATGAGTTTCGGACGAGGGTAATAATGGGGTTTCCAAGTAGATCATCCTCATTGTTGATTATCGTTGCTGTTATTATTGTATACTCCATATATTTTCCTTCTTACAATTTTTCCATCTGTGGGTAGGGTGACATGTGCTCCACGAGAATCCTCAGAAATATTTTTACTTTTGTGGATATGTTGAGAGCGATGACTGATTATTATGGATCTTAATGTGATAATGACACGCAATACAATTAATTCAACTAGAGATTCATTCTAATGACTTAACCTTATAATCAAATACTTTCCCGAACAATGATTAATTAACCCAAAACCATACTATAATATTTCAATTAATCAATACCCAATTAACTAACATTTGTTATTTAACCACAGAATCATAACATTTAAATTAAAATGTTCACTGTCAATAAGTTCACTTCACAGTTACAATACTTGTATGCTCGAATCCGTGTCCGAATAACTAATGTTTGAACAACCGATCGATCACACATTGAGTAGATACTTCCCATGGTGTAGTTATTCATTCTCTGTCAATATGGAAAAATTGCTACCATGTGTATCTATATCTAACTAAATCACATCTTACATTACATTATATATTTTTGTCAATTAATGTAACATTGTTATTCAATAAGGTGCGTTTTGAATTTATATTTATTAAATTTTATAACACACATAAAAGAACAGAACATTAAAATATAATTAAAGAACTTATAACATAAATCTGTTCCCTTATTAATTATAATCGACTGAGAATGTCTCTGATTGACTGATTAAAATCTTGCAGACATAGAGTTGTGAAGAATCATACCTATTAAAGATTCAAGACATCTAAAAAAAATTAAATCAGGAATATAATATTCAACAAGAATAAATATTGAAATCAAATAATATTCATATAAATTTAGTAATGTTCTCTATTATAGACATAATTATCAAAGAATAGAGAATCGAACTATTTCTACGACGAATTATAGAATTATTAAATAGTGTGAACAATTCTGACAAGTGATACCTTGCATAACTAAGTAATAAGACCTAAGACTCTAATGTGTTTGTAGTGTATGTGACCCTAACCTTTCATCCCATTTTATTTTCCTTTATTTATTTCTTTCAGTCTTCGTTTTATTCCCTTTCTTTCTCTCTTTCTTTCTTTCAAATCTGTAAAATCTCTCTTCTGCACTCATGCCAATATTTGCACATTGTAACTTTGTTGATTGGAACAATGTTATTGTTTTCAGTCTTGTGTATCTTCTGTAATGCATACGCTGTAACGACGTATGTTTGTACTGAGTGCGTGTAACTTTCATTCTGTTTTTGAGATTTTTAACAAAAATGTCATTGAGAGACATGTAATCACGTTTGATTTGTTTTGTAACAACAGTTATTTCTTCATGTTTGGGTTCGTTGACTTTGTACAATTCGCAATTATTTACCGTTGTGTTATCATGTATGTCTACAGTTGATGTACCCTGTTCTATTTGCGTCTTTTCTTCTTTAATTTCTTCTTCTTCTTCTTGTGTTGTTTCAATTTGGGCATTTGTACTTGTAAGTGTTTCGTTAAGCTTGTGTTTGATAGTTACTTTCTGAACGAAATCTCTGGCGTTCGGTTCTTTCACTACTGCAGCACATACTTTACCTGTGTAATTACTTTCTTTTATTTCATACATTTGTCTTTGTTTTCTCATTTGTTCCTTCCAAATTGTTTCCTTTGCAAGATTCTCCTTTTCAAGCGCGAGTCGTTTCTGTTTGATTTCTGCCTCTATGGTTATTTGTCTTGCCTTTAACTCTGCCTCTGCGGTTATCTGTTTTTCTTTCATCTCTTTTCTCATTGTAGCTATCGTTTCACGTTGCAAAGTTATCTCATTTTGTTTGATAGTCATCTCTTTTTCTTTCAGTTCTCTCTCAAGAGTCATTTGCAGTTGTTTGGTTTCTTTCTCTGCTGCTAGTCGTTTCTTCTGACGTTGTTTCTCTTCTTTTTGATGCTCACTGAACTCATGTTTAACCCAACTCCTAAGTTCAGCACCAGTTAAACCAGTCTTTTCACCGAATTCCATGATTTCTTGTAGTGTAGACATCTTGTCCTACCTGTAAAATGAGCTATCTAGCTGAAATAAATAGCGAAGTGGCAAGAGAAGCAAAGACTCGACAAATTCACAATAAGGTTCTTCGCGGAACGGAGTAGTTATTGACTTAAATAATAAGTCCTGTGGTATCAACGTCGACCCAAAATATCAACTTAATTAATACGAATACTAGTCACGTTGACGACCACCTAAGAATATATCACTCAAAATATACGATAATTATACGAACCGTGACATATGTAAGCCACAAAATAATTATGGGAAAATATGTTCAATATAAAGAATATAAATATATAAGTACAGCGGACCAACACTAATACTGACAAAAGACGATTGACGTAAGACGAAAGTACATATTTTCATTCATAAAAGGCAAAATTAATCTTGAAATTTAAGTGATAACACGATAAACACTTTATATACTACTCACAATTACGATATATAACACTAGATAATTAATAGTCACAGTAGACGATTAACGAGGGACGAAAATACCAATCACTGTTTAAACACGACAACAAAAACTTTCAGACTTAGATTCAACATAACATACTACTGACTTATCATACAAAACAAACGGTTGTTAATTTATAATAAATTTTTACATAATTGAAAATACGACACCTTATTAACTTTTAAAAAAAATCAATGTCACACCAATTGACAATTACAACAGGTACTGGCCTTAAGAAAATTGCGGTGTCGGTGTCTTCTACGAATTTCCAAATGTCCATTCCATGCTCGACTGTTCCAAATGCTCGAATATATTCGTTTTCTGCAGTCGACAATTAATGGAGGTTCTCCTCGAAACACAATATCTGGTAAATTGACACGATGGTGTAATGCACTTACACCAGCACCTAGACCCACGTGGTCTGTGGCCGACTGACAAAACCTAGTCGGTTACGGTGCACCCGTCGAACTTTGAGTTAAATTTGGGTATATGATTGTAACGATACCCACAGTAGACTGGTGTGTGCTGTCTTATCCGTCCTTCTATTCCTCTATGATGACGTGTGTAGTGTCTCCGTAATGTCCCATATGTAGTGTTGGCGATAAAGAATGCGATATTCTGTGCAGAAACTTCGTGTCCGTTGATCCTATGCCAGTGAGGTGTCAGTCTAATATCATGAACTGGCACCGTGAGACAACCGAAATGCTGCTTCGGCAACTGTAACTAGTCAGCAACAATGTGTCCGTGACGACTGAAATGTCGTTAGTACATCCTTGCTCACTTGGTATGGCGGCGCAATGTGAGTCTAGTATCCGATAACGGCATCATAATATAAGGTTGAAATAGTGAAGGTTGAGTGCGGGAATATTGTGGGGCAGTGTCAGTGAGGAAAAATGTCCTGAAAGGGTTATGTGTAGGGACAAGGTTTGGGAGTAGTGTCGTTCATTACAAAGTAGTATGTTCGTTTTCCACAGATTATAATAGTGCACCTCCGAAATTTACCGGTGACCCATGCTCCTCAACGTTGTCATGTTCAGTATACCATATATATCTCTGACTGCAGTGTAACTTGCTGCTCTTGTATACTGCTCTGCTCTGTCCCCAAATTCTGATAGGATAATTCGTATATACTGTCTTCTGTTTCGGAGTTCCTCGATAATGTGGGGTATGTAACAATTCAACCCACAAATCGTTATTAATGTATTACTTCAGCAATGGAGTTGCGAGAATAAACAATTAATAACTCCTGAGCAGTTTCAAACGATCAGTTACTGTGAAATGTCAATCTGTTAATAGCTTAATGTGACAGCGCAGTGTTTCTCAGGCTCTCAATGCCTACTATGATGGTTATAAGTATATTCCATATCGACCATGGTGTCAAACGTTTTGTATGGCTTGTGTCTATTGTTTATCTTCTTTTCCAAGGTAACATCAAAGCTATAAGTGTCACACATTCGTTCTAAATATAATGTTGTTCTTAAATATCTTACAATCTCTTATAATGTTCGTTGTTCAGAACTCTTTGATAGCACTGTGCTGTGTTTAATATAGTGCAGTTTTGCGCGTATGGTGCATTCTTGCTGTGTAACTATTATACTGTTATTGCAATTCTTACACGCAACGGTGTTATTACAGTACTACTTTCTCACTGTCTTGACCTGTTAATTCTAGTCGAACTGATTGTTCTTGTGAAATATAAACTTCCAACTTACTTGAAATAATTCTTGATCTTCACCATTTTTGTGACGTGGAGTTTTCGTGCGTTCTTTCTGTGTGTGATTCGTGTAGTACGGTGCAACTCAAGATGTCGGCGTGCAAATTTTTCTACGCTCAGCTGACTGAATCTGGCAGGAATTTTCGTGTTGACAATTTTTTTATGCAGCGAGTCCAGTGACGACCCCCATATGCCTCGAAGTGCCTACACCGGCAACCGTCGAGGTATCAACTCGTAATAATGCAAAACAGCAACGAAGGACGAGGAATTAAACTTGCGTCCTTACCTTGAATACAATGACAATCAACGGCAAAAGTCAAGATATCAAAGCGCTACCAGAAGTTTATTCCGTAGCAGACATGTGAACATTAAACTCACGCAGACCTGTAGGTTGACCCCTATAAACAGGGTCGGCACCTACTTTACTAATCCACCGATGAGTGTCCAGTCTACTGCGCTCTGCTTGACGCCCTGATCCACTGATTCCATTTAAGCTGTAATTCCACTCTAGGTTTTTCCGCCCGGTTACTTCACTGCGGTATTATCATCAACAGATCCCTCTCCTGACTCAGAGCTGTCTCACGCTCATATCATCGCGTCCAGAGGTCACCTCACACAGATCCTTAGAAAACACGTCCTTGTTCGAAATCACAATCACAGCCTCTCCCGTTGCTGTCCAATTACGTTGTCCACATTCTCCTTGGATTCCTTTGTTGACGTCCACTTTCGTGTCCGAGTGGGGAATTCCCATTTTCCAATTTATACTTTTCGTGGTGGGTCGTGCCGCCGTATGGCATAGACGAACTGCAGGGTTAATTAGACATTTAAGAAGGAATTGTTGAATATACAGGAACTACCGAGTTAATTAGACATATAGAAAGGAATTTGTTTTTGTTCCGGTCCCCAACATGGAGGTTAGGCGGTTGAGCTGTTAAGGCCTCTGTAGTGTTTTATGCTTGTGGCTAGGGGTTTGCTTAGGCATCTCCCTCATGTTGGACTGACAGTGCATGGTTCCGCCCCCCCCCCCCCTGCTACTGAGTTGAGTGCTTGGAGCAAGACTGTGAGCTGTTAAAGTGCTTTTACATATGTCCGCGATTGTTTATAGCGTGAACTGCTTGTTTAGAAAAATGGCGACCTTCCAGTCGCTGAACTAACTGGCTTGCCTTATGAAATAAAGTGTGGCTGCTGGTTTTTTAGTGACTGCCGCTTCCATTGACAACGAACTGTATTTTTCGTGGCGGACTTTTGTGTTGGCATTCTGGCAGTGGCATTATGCATAGTATGCATGTGCGGGCTGTTGGTTTGTCGAGACTCCTGTCTGTTCCACTTTTTACATGATGCAGTGAGGAGAATTTTGTGTGATATTCACTGGCACAGGAACGGAGCATAATTGGGCGACCCTTTGCAATGAAGATGGAATAAACTAACTAACTAATAGGAAGACTTGTTTGAATATAGAGGAACTTCCGAGTTAATTAGACATAAAGGAAGAAATTGTTAAATATAGACGAACTGCAGAGTTAATTAGGCAATAGGAAGGAATTGTTAAAGTTAGACGAACTGCAGAGTTAATTAAACTTATAGGAAGGGATTGTTAAATATAGAGGAACTACCGAGTTAATTAGACTTGAGGGAAGGAATTACTGAATATGAACAAACTAGGAAGTTTATTTAACACGAAGGAAGGAACAGTTGAATATGGACGAACTACAGTGTTTAGTAGACATAACTAGAGTAATTTATGAGTATAGACACTACTGAGTTAATTAGATATGTTAGAAGGAATTGTTGAATTCAAAGTACCTGGAAAGTTATTTAGACAGGAAGGAGTCCATTGTTAAACATAACGAAATACAGAGTTGATTAGACAACAAAGAAGGGATGTATTTAATACAGGCGAACCAATGTGTTCATTCGTTTGTATGCCGGCCTGGTATTTCTCATGAGTTCGAATCTCAACAGAACAATGGATTAAAACATTGACTTGTACCCCCAGGTCTACTCAACATAAGATCTGTGGTGAGGGAGGGGGGGGGGGAGGAAGAGAGCAACCGCTGTAATATTCACCACATAACCCATCAAGTTCGTTTATTGTCTAAAAAATATCGGTCTCGCACGATATACCTAATGCACCTGAAGTCTGGTATAAGGTCCCTTACTATGGTCTAATCTCATCTTGTCCACTCTACCCTACTCTACTCTACTCTACTCTACTCTATTATACTCTACTCTATTCTGCTCTGCTCTATCCTTCCCTTCCCTACCCTACCATGCTCTTCTTTACTCCGCTCAGCTTTGATTTACTAAAGCTTGTTAATATCCTTTACAGGACGTCGCATTGAACCCCAGCAATTTGTCGCTCTTTGTAATTTATTGGCAAATTTACGTTCAGTAGTTTGCCAATGCTTACTGAACGACCGGCACTAATACCATTGTAAGAAAACCATCGCAATGCAGCCTACTTCCGAATCGCCTTCAGCTGTATATCAAACACGGTATGCAGGATTATGATTTGCGTTCTTAACCCCTTCACCACATCGTGCAAACCACTTTCCCCTCAAGTGTTAGTTGGCTAGCTAGTTTGGGTGATTACCTTCCGGTCAAATATGGCGACATATTGTTTCTAATTTCTTTTCTAACCCTCGCTATTTTCACCTAAGGGATAGCGACTTTTAATTTTCCACGTGTAAACAATTGTGTCAGATTGTCGATTTTTTTTTTTTTTTGCATATCCTTTACAGGACATCGCTGTCAACACCAGCATCTTTCAGCTGTATGTTGATCTCTTGGCAAGATTACGCTCAGTAGTTTGCTATTGCTTTCTGAGCGGCCGGTTCACATACCCCATAAGTTACTGATGCGATTCGAACCACTGCTGATTCTCACCGTCATCACGTTACCGACGAGAGTATACGAGATTACGGAAAAAAGTCATAACCTCTAAGCCACGAAGCCGGCTAGTGAATTTTATCAAGATTTTGCTGCTATGGAGTTGTGCATATGTGCAGGCACACGTGTGCCTATAGGATGGATAGTTCATTCTCCCTGTATAAGTTCTTACGCCAGATTTGGAGATCAAGATATTGGTGCTGCCCTTCGTGCATTTTACTGAAATGTTACTTCTCGTGTGTTGGCACTATTTACAAGCGGGCATTTACGTACGATAATGGATGTCATGTAAAATGCACACCAAACATTGATCACTTGCAGCAGCAGAAGACGAAGAAGAAGTAGAAGAAGAAGGAGAAGGAGAGAAGAAGAAGAAGAAGAAGGAAAACAAAACAAAAAAGAAAAACAGATGAAGATCATGAAGAAGAAGAAGAATAAGAAGAAGAAGAAGAAGAAGAAGAAGAAGAAGAAGAAGAACAAAAAGAAGAAGAAGAAAGAGGGGAAGGAGGAGGAGGAGAAGGAGGAGGAGGAGGAGGAGGAGGAGCAGAAGGAGGCAGCGAATGAGAAAACGAAGACAAAATCGAAGAAGAAGAAGAAGAAGTACAATTGATCAGTCCAAGCACACACCAGAAATGACATGCTCACACAATGATCTCAGAGACAAAAATGTTTTGCTGACAAGACTTTTAGTACTCTGAAAGATGTACACAATAAATGTAATGATTATATAGGCTCACACAAACAGAAACATGAAAGGATATCTGAAGTCAACACGTTAATTCTACACACAAACATAAAATGGGCTGAACTGCGTGCAGCTATAAAAATACCATGAATACATCCACAACAACAGAAAGCGGAAATGGTCAACTTTGTAAGGCTACAACTACAGGGATAAGATGGTATGGTCATCTGTCCAGCTACTGGTTTTCCTGTTCGGATTTTGTTTTATTTTATGTTTTTGTGTGTGTTCAACTCAGGCGTAGTTCGTAGTTCGTAGTTCGTACACGTACTACTACTACTTTTAGTGCACTGGACTGCTCCCCCTTCTTTCTATTATTAGCTTTCTCGATTACCAGTGTCCCTCGCCAGCAGGCCAACTCACTCCGACTTCTCAGGCACTTGTAATTTACGTCACAAAGTCAATGACGATAAATCAAAATTTTAGTCCAGCTGACCAATGTAGGGGTTGAACCCGCCACCTCGTCATACAAAATCTTTAACAACGATCTGTCTTATTTAATTGGCCATGCTGAACTCGTGTTCCGATAAGTCAGATATTCTTTCTTCTTCCTCTCTATATCCCCCATTGGTACCTAGGTCCTCAACGAACTCACTGCAAGTTGGTCTATCCTTAGCTATCCCTTACAGCCCCGTCCATGTCCTCCTCTATTTTATCAATTTATGTCTCTACTTCTCTTCTCTAGGTGTCTTAGGTCTTTCTATATTACTTTTCTCCTGTGGAACATGCGACCGCCTTTTTTCACACCCCAACTACATTTTCTGTTATGGGAGTATTTTTTGTTATGTCACCGTTCTGTGGCGATGAGGTTACGGACGCAGTTCGTAATACCGCATACAGCGTTCAAAACACAGCTGCGGGAGATTTGGTAGCAGTCCCACCTTGCGTTGGTTTATTATAAAATGATGTGAGTTTTCGGTCGTTCAGAAAGCAATGACAAACTACTGAAAGTAAACTTGCCAAGAAATCACAGCCAAAAATGCTAGGGTTGACTGCGACGTCCTGTAAAGGATATGCAACTAATTTAACTTTTTGTAGTGTAATGTTTTAATTTGCAAATATATCTGTATTAACATCTTGTTGTTTGCTTTTAAGTTTTTGTTCAGGGCTCTTCGCCTGTAAAAGTGAAGGTAAGATCGTCCGCCTGTTCCTCCAGCATTCAAAACGTGATGGCGCTGTCACATTACAGACCCATTGCGGAAAACTATTTCTGGACAAATCTATTAACTAAAAAAAAAAAACACAAGACAGTCGGGGACGACAGAATGGCGGTTGCGCTAAAGTTCTGCATTCAGTTTTGTTTGCAAATGAATTCTTTTAATCCGTAACGTCCGTTTCGTCACGTGTGATTGTCTTCTAGTAAAGCTGGTCTGTTCCACTTGCCGTTTCCTAGTGATATATTCATTTTACACACACCACTCAAAATATTCTTCTTTGAAACTGCCCACCATTTGAGGTGGTGTATTCAGGGTTAAATATGGCTAAAGCTGATCTTCAGTTGTACTATTTCCTAGAGATTTCTTCTTCCGGCTGTTATGTAGGTCAAAGTCAGGGACGCCATCGACGATAGAATGACGGTCACGCTGGAGTTCATGGCGGGACAAGTGCTCCACGACGGCTGCTCCAAAGCTGTCTCCCAAGATGTTGGTTGCTGTCCGGAATCTGTCTCTAGATTTGACAGATGAATATAAAGACACCGGGTTGTCATACATATAAACATAGTGGGCTGTTACACATATAAACATAGTTAGTTGTCACAAAGACAAACATATTGGGTTGTCACACATACGAACACATTGGGTTGTCACAAATATAAACATATTGGGTTTTCACAAATATAAAAATATTGGGTATTCACAAATATAAACATATTGGGTTTTCACATATATAAAAATATTGGGTTTTAACAAATATAAACATGTTGGGTTTTCACTAATATAAACACATTGGATTTTCACACATATAAAAATATTGGGTTTTAACAAATATAAACATTTTGGGGTTTCACTAATATAAACATATTGGGTTTTCACAAATATAAACATATTGGGTTTTCACAAATATAAGCATATTGGATTTTCACACATATAAAAATATTGGGTTTTCACACATATAAACATATTGGGTGTTCACAAATATAAAACACATTGGGTTTTCACAAATTAAACATATTGGGTTTTCACATATATTAAAACACTGTGATTTTAAAAAAAAAAATTGCTCCCCCGATGTGTCTCCACCTTGCCGTGGTGGGGGAGCTTGAGTGTCCCGTTGACCCCATGTGCTTGCCGATGGGTGAAAACTACATATCGGACAGCGTATGGGATAGTGACCAGACTAAGAGAGACACAACCTGCTGCTCTGCAGGAGACTGAGGATAGCAGTCAAAAGTTTAAATCAGGCGCATGAAGGCAGTTCTTGTTTCGGACAATACTCTAAGGCTCTCTGTCGAGGGTTTAGGCTGAACGCCTCTAAGCCACAGACCCTCGGATCTGAGAGTAGGGCCGATATCCACCTACCAAAAATTGGAATCGAGATACTGAGCAAGCTACATGCCCAGTTCTGACACTTGATTGAAGGCTCTCAGCTGAGGGATATGTTGGATTCCCGGATGAGATGGCCTGGCCGTTTCTCACTGACTGCTGCACGAAGGTAAGGTGCTGAGCCGGCAGCACATGTAGCCTACCTCGTGAGCGAAGTACAAAAAGTCAGTAAAATGCCCCAGTCGAAGGAAATGGTTACGAAAACTGTCTGTATCTAACTCATAGAGAGTGTAGATAAAAGTGGAGAAACGTCTCAATAACGCGAAATGGAACGCACGGCGAGCGAACCTATTGCGTGGTCCAAAGTCAAAAGCAAAAGCTTACCGAGTGGATGTCGCCCGCAGTCTGACCGCCCCTGGAGCTCACTTGAGCGACCAGTGGCAAGCGAGATGCCCAATACATGGAAGTGAGGAACTAAAGCAGCCATGAGCAGGACGTGGCAACTCCTCGGGTGAGCCCAGTCTCGGAGCAATATGTGCCGGCTCTGCAATTATGGAAGCCTCCTTGGATAGCGAGGGACTGCCCATTGTCTGCCCCTGCCTTCCCTTGAGGGCCGACCGCGATGTCGTTGGTCGTTCTATCTTGACCAGCTGAGATGTGGGCGACATCACAACAGTCTAACGTGCCTCGAAATCAGAGGAAGGTTAACCTCATTAAAAAATGCCCGCCGGAAGTCGGAAGTGTCGTCCTACGGGTGGCAAACTAAAGATTGACACTACGCAATTACGTCCGAGTGAAATGTCTCGTCCGAATGTCTCTCGTGCTAGGAACAGCTCTGACTACCTAGTTTCCGAATGCCTGCTCTTGTTCGGAACAGCTCTGACTAGGTAGTTTTCCGAATGTCCGCCGTGCCTGGAACAGCTCTGATGGGTACAGGGACAAGCACATGTCCGAAAACTCGCTTAGTGGAAACCAACCGCAGAGCTGACTGGTTTGTGCAGGAACGGCCCAGGGCGAGCGAAATGCCCAATATATTGAAGTGAGGAATTAAAACAGCCATGAGCAGGACGTGACGATTCCCTCGGTAAACCCAGCACCAGAGCGTTATGTGCCGGCTCTGCAATTATGGAAGCCACCCAGGATGGCGGAAAATGCTATGGACTGTCCCTGCCTTCACTTGAGGGATGACCGTGTAGTCTTCGACTGTTCCAACTTGACCAGCTGAGATGTGGACGGTACCACAAAAGTGAGAGTCTCCCAGGATTGCTAACCTGGTCAAAAATGCACGCTAAAAGTCGGATGTGTTGGCCTGAGGGTTTCGACCCGAGGGTGCCTAACCAGACACACCGCAATCACATCTGAAAAAATCACTCCGGATGAACGCAAAGAAGAATAAGAAAAAAAAATTGCCCAGAAAATCACACTGGAGATGATCGCAAAGAACATGCACCATTTTATATTTTCCAAAAAAAAAAAAAAAAAAAAACACAGTAAGAAGAAGACTGGGGTGCAGGGTGTTTTCGGATATAGTCAAGTGAAATTATATTTGTTTCGAGTGATTTGATACAGATAGTAATCGCACAATGCTGAAGTGGACAGTTGACGTTTTCACAGTTGAGCTAGTCTCACAAGGGAAGCCCTGCTGTGAGGAGGCCGGTTCAAGATTCATTTAGTCGGTCTTGCAAAAGAAGCCTTGCTGTAAGGTGGTCGGCTTCAGAGCTCGGTTAGAAATCCTTATGAGGTGTAAGCCATGATGACTGGCTTAGGGTCAGGGGATTGAGTTACTGCAGTGAGCAGCTTGACTGGCAGATTGCCGCCTTGATAAGTGATAATTTGTAAAATGGAGTTATAACTCTTCCATAGCACAAAGCCTGGGCTGAATTTAGATACCCTGTGTTGCCCACGCAACTTGAATCCCTTTTCAGGCTGCCTAGTTTACTCCAGGAAAGGTAACATCAATACGCTCTGGAACATTACAAGCTGCAGAAGCTGCCAGATCAGCAAAACAATACTCTAACTGTCCGCCTGTCGGAGCTTCCTTCCTAGATCAGTTGCCGACCAAAGTTTAGGGCCTGGGTCTGCCCTGCCATGACATTTAGTATTTATGTTGTATTTTCCCGCATACGGGTAAGGCTTGTACAATCTCAATTGCACTCCTCCACCCGAATCCGTTGGCACAATGTGAGGTGTCGGGTTTGGTGTGCGCTGCCCAACATTCAGTGCTAACAGAAAACATGTAGTATCGTTTACTGTCATACGTTAGCTCAGTCATATTTAAGACCTGACATAGGAAGTAGAATTACGTTAATTATGTCTACAAGAAGCCTGACACACACCATAAATCTGGCACGCTAACTTACAGGAACCAATCAACGGCCAGGATAAGGCTGATGTCATCTGCCGGAATTCCTACAGAGGTCAGCACCATCACCATGGTAACCAGACCCGCGCTAGGGATGGCCGCTGCTCCGATACTGGCACACGTGGCTGTCAAACTGGTAACATACGAGAGAATCATGACAATGTGATTGGAATAGAGAATCAAAACAAAAACTGTAGAGTACAGAATCACAACATTCTGCTTCAATAGAGTAGAGAATCACACTATATCCAGCAGAGTAGAGAATCACAATACATTCAGCAGAGTAGAGAATCACAATACATTCAGCAGAGTAGAGAATCACAATACATTCAGCAGAGTAGAGAATCACAATAAATACAATAGAATTGAGAATCACAGCTAATACAATTTAGTGGAGAATCACAACAAATACAATAGAGTGGAGGATCACAGCATATACATTAGAGTGGAGAATCAAACCAAATACATTAGTGTTGAGAATTAAAACAAATGCAACAAGAGTCAAGAAATAAATAAAAATAAGCACAGTATATAAAGATTAAAAACAAACATAATAGTGTAGAGCATCACAACAATACTATTAAGTAGAGACTTACAGGAAACAACCACTAGAGTGGAGACTCATGGCAAATAGAGAGGAGAAACACAGCAAATTCAACACGAGTGAAGAATCACAACCTACACATTTTTTTAAAGTTGCATATCCCTTACAGGACGTTGCAGTCAACACCAGCATTTTCAGCTGTTGTTGATGTTCTTGGCAAGATTACGTTCAGTAGTTTGCATTACTTTCCAAGCGACCCGCTCACATACCCCGTAAGTAACCAACACGACGCAATCCGCTACCGAATCTCGCCCAGCTTCCTCACGTGGATATACGGGATTACGGAGAAAGTCGTTAACACCTTCTCCAGGGAGACCGGCATCTACACATTAGAGTGGATAATCACAGCATATTCGATAGAGTGGGGAACCGTCACAATAATGTACATTAGAGTGGATCACAACAGATACAATTGAGAAGAGAATCACAGCAAATACATTAGAGAGGAGAATCACTAAAACAATACAGAGACACCATAAAGACTACACACACAATATCGTAGATAATCTGTTACCAATGTTACTGCTACCGGCACCTTGCAGGCTTTGCAGACGATAGATAGTCTGTTACATTGTGCTTTAAAAGAAGACATAATAACTACAACCCATGGAGGGGACTAGAGATAGAGTTATACCTCTCTATAGCACAAAGCCTGGGCTGAATTGTAGAGACCATGTGTTGCCCATGCAGCATGATGCCTAGTTCAGCCTGCCTAGTTTACTCTACAGCAGGGGTGGGCAAACTTTTTGTGCTTAGGGCCGCATTGACAAATGTAAAGCTATTGGGGGGCCGCATATATATATTATATCCACTTTGTTTACAGCAACCTATCACAACAAGTAATTATGGATTATTTATAGGTTATTAAACAGTACAAGTAACTAATTATTGCAATTTTATTGTACTAATACACTTATACATTATATTTTACAATATGGACAAAATCTTTTACTAGTGTGTTAACAAGATTTAAAATTTTTTTATTATAATAATTTAAAAAAAAATTATCTATCAATGGCTTTAATTTAGACACAAACCGACTACATTGTCACTACAATTGTTGATTTCTAATGCGATTATGTAACTGCTTACAATTGTGGACAATATTCTTGAAATCTGGAGCAAGTTTACTTGTTGAAATTCGCACGAAACAAGGAGTAAACTCAGAATAAATTTCTGAAATATATCAATACTACTGCAACCAATAAATTAATTTGACCATTTTAAATGTGGGAATAGTTTATAACAGCAAAAAACTTTTAAATATTATATTTTCTTGCCAAAAAAATCATTTTATTCACCGGAGAAATATCTGTTTTTCATAAAATCATCCTTATTACATTTTTACATGTCGATAAATATTTCTCTATATTAAAATCGATAAATTCGCATTTTAGCATTACATTACGAAGGTCAAGGCCTATTTACAAAAATAAAAAAAATAGAAAGAACTTTATCAAAAATGTTAAAACATACTTATGTGTACATGAAATTCTGTAACATTCAACAAAATAACCTAAAAACAAAGTAAACATTTTTATTTCTAAATGCCCTCGAGGGCCGCATAATATCAGTTGCCGGGCCGCATGTGGCCCGCGGGCCGTAGTTTGCCCACCCCTGCTCTAGAGGAAAGGTAACACCAATAATCCTGGAACAAGACAAGCTGCAGAAGCTGCCGGATCAACAAAACACAACTCTAACTGTCATCCTGTTGGAGCTTCCATCCTAGACCAGTTGCCTAGCGCATGGTCTGCCCTGCCGTGACATTTCGTCTTTAGGATGCATTTCCTCGCACTAGTATAAGGCTAGTACCCTCCCGATTGCGCTCCTTCGCCCGAAGCCAATGGCACAATGTGCGGTGTCGAGTTTGGCGAGTGCCGCTCAACATTCGGCGCTAACAGCAAGTAGGCAGTACCATCTACTGTTATACCGCTGCTCAGTCATATCTAAGTCCTGACATACAGTAGATAATCACTGCAAGTGAAATATTAGCTTATGTAACATATTAGAAGGACTCTCCCGTGTGTGTTTTTGTCCATCCATTATTTATAATATTATATTCTGTACATTTCCCTCACAAAACACATGTATGCTGTAGACCAGTGGTTCTCAACCTTTTTTGGCCCATTCCCCCCTTCACCATATTTTCAGAACGCCATTCGAGGGGAATGGGGGGAATAGGAAGGGGGGCTTCCTATCAAAAATTTGGCCCGTTCCCCCCTTCACCGTATTTTCAGAACGTCACCCCCCCCCCCCCCCTTTCATATTTCCTATCTAAAAATCCCCTCACCCCTACACAGTATACGTAAAAGTGGAAGGCAAATGTAATAGCATATACTAAAACAAGTCTAGACATCCACATAAAACATGATTTGTGGGTCTACTTACTTTATAAAATGAATTTTAGAAGGACGAGACATACATAACTGTAAAGTATGAAGGGAAAAACTATGTCAAGTAATCGGTTCTTGTATTAACACGATCTTGAAATGGTCTTCATTCCCCCCTGGAAACCATGAAATTCCCCCCCGGGGGGGGGGGGGGGGGAAATTCCCCACCGGTTGAGAACCACTGCTGTAGACAGACAATTCGGTACACATTTTCACTGTAGCGCAACACCATGGATCTCATATCAGAGGACAACAGATACAAACTTATTACGTCTTGTCATCATCATCATCACCTTCCTCTTCTGCAGTCAAGAGTTGTGGGGAGGAATAGTTAATGCTCCTGCGCCCGATGGGTGGCACTGGATAGTGTCATTCAGTGTGACTATATAATCAATGTCTTTGATACTGACTGTTGTTATTGTATGCGCCAATAGAGTTTATGCCCTCTAACTTCCCAAGTTCTCCTTTCGTTTGCTGTTTCCTCATCTTCTTTTGCTCACTATTCCATTTTACCCATCCATCTCTGTCTCAGCTTGTCTTATTCGTGCGAGTGGGGCGGCCATCTTTAAACGGTCTTTAATTCGTCAACAATTTACGGATAGACAAGAAATAAGGTAGAATTCCCAGAAGCCGATGAACACAGCAAATTGATGTTAGAAATTCAGTATAGCCTGCTAAGAGTGTCTGGGCACATTAAGAACGGACATAAATTTAAAAATTCAGTGGCAACTGGCAAAAATTTTTTCCGAAAAAGAGTAAGTGGAAAGCAAAAAATACATACCTGGATAGTTTGTCTAAAAGGCATTAACAGGACAGGAACACAAATTTAATCCACTACTGGTGATCATGTTAAAATAATGACCGCCAAAGCATACCGACATGACACATGATCAAGATGATGAACCACGTATACAGGTGAGTGAAATAAAACCTCGCCTACCTGATGGCAATAATTTTGCCGAAGGTGAGTTCCATCCCGTTCATCTGTGCGATAAAAATGGGCGCCACGGCTTCGTACAGGGCCGTGCCGTCCATGTTGATGGTGGCCCCAATGGGCAGGACGAAGCGAGTGACACGCTTGTCTATGTGCAGCTTGTCTTCCAGGCATTGGAAGGTCACCGGAAGTGTGGCCGTGCTGGGGAGGAGATGACCGTCTTCAGACACGAACGATAGTGTGTTATGTACAGTGATAGATGTCATTGGATGATACCCCGGCAGATAACTAAACTAAACTAACTAAAGTAAACTAAACTAACTTAAACTAAGCAAACTAGACTAAACTAAACTGACTGTCTAAAGTAAATTAAACTAAACTGAACTAAACCAACTAAACTAAACTAACTAAACTAAACTAACTATACTGAACTAAACTAAATTAAATAACCAAACTAAACAACATAAACTAAACTAAATAACTAAACTAAACAACATAAACTAAACTAACTCAATTAAACTAACTAAACTAAACTAAATTAACTAAACTAAACTATAAGCTAACAATTAACAGAAACTAACTAAACTATCTAATTAACTAAACTAAACTAATTAAACTAAACTAATTTAAACTAAATACACTATCTAAAATAAACTAACTGAACTAACTAAACTAACTAAACAAAACTAACTAAACAAAACTAACAAAACTAAACTAAGCTAAGCTAATCAACACTAAATAAACAAAACGTAACTAACTAAACTAAATTAACTGAACTATACAAACTAAACTAATCAAACTATTCAAACTGAACTAAACTAACTAAAATACACCAATTAAACTAACTAAAATACACCAACTAAACTAACTAATCTAAACTAACTAAACTAAACTAGCTAAACTAAACTAATTATACAAAACTAACTGAACAATACTAACAGACCAACCACCCAATCAACCACCCAACACACCACCCAATCAACAACCCACCCAACCAACAAACCAACCAACCACCCAACCAACCAACACCCAACTAATCACCCAACCAACCATTCAACCAAGCACCCACCCAAGCTCCCAACCATCCATCCACCCATCTAATCACCCAACCACCCAACCAATCATCCATCCAACCAACTAACTAACTAACTAACTAACTAACTAACTAACTAACTAACAAACAAACAAACTGACTGACTGACTGACTGACTGACTGACTGACTGACTAACCAAACAACCAACCACCCAACCAATCAACCATCCAAACAACCAACCAACCAGACAACTAACTAACTAACTAACTAACTAACTAACTAACTAACTGACTGACTGACTGACTGACTGACTGACTGACTGACACACACACACACACACACACACACACACACACACACACACACACACACAGACACACACACCAGATCATATAGTATTCACTTCAGACAATCTGCAACATTTAGTAGATGCGGTTGCTTAACGCAGTGAACATTTAAGGTTAAAATTAAATTGAAAGAAGACACAGATTATGGTCGTCGCTAAGAAGAACGAAATACCACAATGTAATAAACAAGTAGATGGGAATATTCTTAAACAATTGAATAGGTACAATTATCCCGGAACAGTCATTATATCTGATAGAAGATGCCTTGAAGAGATTAGAACAAGAATTACCATGGCGAAGATGAAAAACATTCTGACCAATAAAAAGATGTCAATTGCTACGAGAAAAAGAGTGTTGGGGTGTTATATAGAGCCTGTACTTTTGTGTGGAAAATGAGCAGTCAAGCTGAAAAACATCTGATGGCTGTAGAAATGTGGTTCTGCAGAGAATACAAAGAATACCATGGACAGACAGAAAAACCAATGACATAGTCCTACAAGAAACAAATGAAAATCTTAAACTGATTAGAAAAATTAGACGTAGACAGTCACATTTTTTTGGGGTTTGGGGCATGTTAAATAAATTGGGGAACTTGGTGACAACTGGCAAGATCTAAGGGAAGAGAACAAGGGAAAGATAAGGAAGTAAATACCTGGATGACTTGGCCACGTGGCATGGTTGAGACAAGGACACTGAGCTGATCCACGACTAACTCGATGGAGTGAAATGGCACATGATGAATAGATGGATGGATGGTCAAGGGTAGTAGCCAGTTTGACTTCCTGTACTCATACCAAATTTTACGGTCTGTTATTACTGCTTGGACCTGACCCAAGAACAGCAACCTACTGGCCTGCTGGTTTGGAGAACAAGGGGGCATACCTAGGTACGCTAATCCTTTGCACTCAGTCCCCTCTGTTGCAGTTTCTATGCCTGTGAATATCCCACAAAATACTCCTCACTGCTCCACGTGAAAAGTGGAACAGACAGCAGTCCCGACAAACCAACAGCACGCATAGCATACATGCACAAGGCCGCTGCCAGAATGCCAACACAACAGACAGTTACTAGACTTACATAAAGTTCATCGTTTTCTCAATGTGTATTCTACACATCGAAAATTGTCTAATGTGGCTTAACATGCGATCGCATTTGCTCTTAAAGTACCGGTGCGCGAATGGCGGGGGGAGTTGAATCAACCCAAACATTGGTCAGCTGAACTTAAACGTTGGCTTCTCGCCAGAAAGCAATAGCAAACTACTGAACGTAAAATTACATAGAACATCAACATGGGATTTATCACAACGCCCTGCAAAGAACATGCAATTTTGTTTTTGACAGACAGAATCGCCATGTTGGTGAGAAATAATAATTTCGCCACATCTGGGGATTGAGCCCTGGTAGCTTTCTTGAAATTTGCAAACCACTACACCACCGTACGTACCTTAATATGGGTTATGACAGGCTGGCTAAACCAGGCGAAGGTAACCGATTCGGCGTCAAACCAATCGGTGAACGAGGGTATGCCTACGAAGCATGTGAAGACAGGATTCGGCAGACTGCGCGGAAGAAATCAATGACGATTCAACGGGCAAGACGGCGTTTACCTGCAAAGCGTTGTGGAACGTAATGAGCACGGC